>JAGGAW010017189.1:0-67382 GCA_017657375.1 Termitomyces sp. T27 | reverse complement strand
ACTTGACAAGCAAGGCACGTGCCGGAGGTGTAAAGGTCATGAGGTGGTGGCAATGCCAAGCGAAGATTGGCAGCGAGTCTAGCGGGAGAATTTTTCAGAAATGTTTGCACAAGACCAAGGCGGCTGCGCTGCTGGTGTCGGGCAAGGAGGATGGTATCATTGGGTGCGGGGGTATAAGAAAAGGGCGAGCACGGCAAAGCGACGCGGATTGCTCATTGGGGGAGTGCCTAAATAAATAACTGGGTTCGGATGGGCTAGGGCCTCGAGGATGAGCAGGGGAGCGACGAGCACTCCATGTACGTGTAGAGGTAACGACTTTGACATGCGTGCACGTGCAGTGGTGCTGAGGCACGTCGTGATGCGAGGGGCGCGTGTGGACTTGGCGTCAGAGAGTCAACAGAGTCATGCGCAAGTCATATGCTATTCAACAAACCGTGTTTTGTGTCAACTTAAAACGCGTGTCGCGTACTTGTTAGGCTGAATTTTGAGTCATTCAGTTTGAACAATGATGATTGCTGAGGCGGGTTGTCTCGGTGCATGGATTAAGCGCATCGTTGCCCTGGGTACCGTGTGGGGCGAGCTCGCCCGGTACGGGTGGTCTCGTGTCGTGTTGCCGCTGGACATTGGCAGCGCTGGCTTGGGGCGCGGGGCTACGAAGCCGGGGCCAGCGGCAAATGTGGGGCACGCAGTTGCGTAGAGCCAGCGTCGTGAGGAATCACGTGGGGCTACAGAGTGAGCGCTAAGCCTCGGATGTGAGCAAAGTCACCAAAAGTTCAAACCTTATTTTGAGCTTTTGCAGCGCGGAACCGCGGTCGAGTCAAGGGCGCAGGTTCGAGTCCTGCTGGCGTCGTGTTTTTCTTTTGCGGACCTGTACAGTGCCGAGATCACCGCATGACTGTGACAGTCCTCACATCTTGAGTCGCTTTTTTACATTCCTCCATATGGTGGAATGTTGAAACGCTCTTATTGTCTTCTCCGCCCCACTTCATTCTTACTTCTAGCCCGCAATCAGCCTAACGTACCTCGCCACTCTCGGATGGCTACAGTCGCAGCTGACGATGCTGACTGGTTACGCGTTTCTTCCGGGCTGGCTCCACCATACTCCATTTTCAACAAGTCTATACAGAAATCTGAACAGGATGATAGAGGTTACAGGATAATTCGACTAGACAACGGCCTACAGGTAACTCTGATACATGATGCTAATGCGGATAAGGCTGCCGCTAGTCTGGACGTTGGAGTTGGCCATTTATATGACCCGGTGAGCTTATATTGTTACGCAGCAAAATATGAATCTTTATCAACCATATCTAGGCTGACATGCCTGGCCTTGCTCATTTCTGTGAACATTTGCTATTCATGGTGAATACTTCATTTCCAGTCTGGTGCGGTCATTCTGGCTGCACTTCGTTTATGATCTCCATATGTCGTTATACGAGCTGAAGTATATCGCTTATTTTAGGGTACTGAGCAGTTTCCTAAAGAAAATGAATATAGCGAAGTATGTCATTCTTTACTTTCTTTGATGTCTCTTAATGTCCCTCTCGTAGTACTTAGCCAAGAACAACGGCAGTTCAAATGCCTACACTTCCACTTCGAATACCAACTACTATTTTAATGTTGCGACCCCTGCATTGGCCGGTGCCCTCGAGCGCTTTGCAAGTTTCTTTCATTCTCCTCTGTTCGCGCCAAGCTGCACAACTCGCGAGTTGAACGCCGTCGACTCCGAGCACAAGAAGAATCATCAAGCGGATATGTGGCGTATCTTTCAGTTGAACAAACATCTAAGTAAAGAAGGACATCCGTGGAGCAAGTTTGGCAGTGGAAACAAGGAGAGCCTATCTAAAGCTGCCAAATTATTAAAGGCCAGAGGATTACTTGCCGAGGACGATGTTGAATCGCGATCGACAGAAGCCATTCCAATGCTTAATTCTTCTAGAATCTCTTCTCCTACACCATCCATTGCCTCCACAAACAGCGATGTTGAGGCAGATGGTGGCGCCATTGGACGTGAAACTCGCAGACGATTGGTCGAATGGTGGAATCACGAATATTGTGCAAGTCGAATGCGACTGTGTGTCATTGGAAAAGGTATAGAACCTATCACCATTTCTCAGGCCAGTCAACCTTTGCTGACATTAACACAGAATCGCTGGACGAGCTTGCAGAACTTACTTCAATCTTGTTCTCACCTATACTGAATCGTGGACGTGATGCCCTTCCTATGATACCTGACCATCCCTTTGGACCTAACGAGAAGGGAGTGAGTTGCTAATTTTCTTTTAGTATAGTCACAATATTGACAGGATCACATCAGACCCTTGTGTCTGTTCAGACAGTCATGTCTTTCCATGCATTAGAAATCTCGTTCCCTCTGGCTTGGCAGCCTCCATTATGGAGATATAAGCCGGCCAACTTCCTGTCGCATCTCTTGGGTCATGAGGGCGCCGGCTCCTTGCACTCGTATCTGAAGAAGAAGGGCTGGATCACAAGTCTGAGCAGTGGGCCCCAAAATCTGGCAAGAGGATTTGCCATGTTCAAAGTGACTGTGCACTTGACTCAGGATGGTTTCCGTACGTCGTAATTTCTATGGAGATGAATTAAATTCATTCTTTTCCCAAGAACATCACCGCGACGTCGTCCATACGGCATTTCAGTACATTTCTCTTCTTCGTGCTTCAAAATTCGATGCGTTTCACCAGCGTGAAGTCGCAACAGTCTCTGACATCAAATTCCGTTTCAAAGAAAAGAGACGACCGGATGAATATGCGACCTCGGTCACGGAATATATGTCGTGGCCCGTTCCGAAAGACCTCATACTCAGAGCGCCTGAGGTTACATGGGATTGGGATTCTGCCGCTGGGGAAAACCAGGTCAGAAAATGCCTTGAAACGTTCCGAATAACGGAGGGTCGCGTGGTGCTTATGGCGACGGCAGTTGAACATGCTAAGATTACTTCCGCCGACGTAACTTGGGAGAAGGAACCTTGGTATGGCACATGTTATCGTGTTCAACGATTCGATGAGCAATTCATTAAGAAGGTGCATTTCTGACTAACAATTTCTGTAGCAGATGCTAAGTGTTTCGTTACTTTATAGGCCGAGGCGCCCAATGCAATCCCAGAACTTTTCCTTCCGGGTCCTAACGAGTTCATTCCCACAAATCTTGAGGTCGACAAGCGAATTATTACTGAGGTTAGTCAAGACCATACGAAGTGTTTCCCTCTTTTTCAACTTCTTCTAGCCCCTCAAACGACCCCATCTTATACGGGAAACGCCCCTATCTACACTGTGGCATAAGAAGGATGATCACTTCTTCGTACCCAAAGCTCATGCCGTCATTGATATTCGCAGGTAATTCTATCTTCTCGATCCTATTTCAAAAGTCCATCCAATCATTCTTAAATAGCCCTGTAGGAAATGAGACTGCTCGTGCTGCTGTCATGACCAAGTATGGTTTATGCTTTTCCAACACACGTTCTGTGTGCTGAAGTCCATTCCACAGGCTATATGCAGACATCGTTAACGATCACCTCACTGAGTATTCCTACGCAGCTGACCTCGCAGGTTTGTCATACAATTTCATGTCGCAAATGAATGGGCTGTATGTCTCAATCCACGGCTACAACGACAAGCTCAGCGTGCTTGTGAAAAAGGTATTGGAGACGATGAAGAGCCTTTCTGTCGATCCCCAAAGACTAGCTGTCATAAAAGAACAGGTTTTTGCAACGGTTTTTACCTTCTGAAACATCACTAAGAGAAATTATTAGAATCAAAGGGAATGGCGAAATTTCTTCCTTGGACAGTCTTATACGCTGTCCGATTATTTTGGTCGATATCTCTTAACAGCTGATCAATGGTCATTAGAGGAGAAATTGAAAGAATTGCCCTGTAAGTAGCTGCCAAGACTTGCGATGATTTATTCAAGACCTCTGTAGCAATTACTGCCAAGGAGATTCAGACTCACATGAAACAACTATTGTCACAAGTCAATTTGCGGATGCTTGTGGCTGGCAATATTCACAAAGACGTGCGTGCACATGGACTTGATAATAAAGGAATCAACGATCTTGAAATATTGTCGTTAGGAAGCTTTGAAAATTGCGGACATTGCCGAGGATGGCCTGAGTATTTCCCAGCTCAGTGCGATTCAACTGAATGATCGAGCGCTGCTACTTCCACAGGGTACAGTTGTCTGACAAAACTAGTCATCTGACTAACCAATGCTTTATAGGTTCTAATCATACCTGGACCTGTCCTATTCCCAACCCCGATCAAGCCAACTCATCTCTTACCTACTACGTTCATTTTGGCCCCATCGCAGACCAAAAACTCAGAGTAGTTTCCTCACTTCTTACGCAGATTCTGAGTGAGCCCGCCTTTAACGTCCTACGCACCCAGGAACAGCTGGGTTATGTGGTCCACTGTGCTCCTTGGATGCTGGCAGGTTCTAGCGAGAAAGGACTGCGCATTGTGGTTCAGAGCGAGAAAACTCCAGGATATCTAGAAGAACGTGTTGAATCCTTTTTGGATGGTATGAAGACGACTATTGAGAATATGTCAGAAGCAGAGGTCACTGTACAAAAAAGTGGTTTAGAGAGGAAGTGGCTAGAGAAGGATAAGAATCTGGCGGACGAGACCTCATATTTCATGAACCACATCACGAGCGGTCATTGGGACTTCCTGAGGAGTAAGTTGGGCTCGAGTTCATTGATTTCACTTTCTGATTGTAAACTAGGGGAAGCTGATGCACGTTTGCTTCGAAGCGTCACGAAAAACGATGTTCTAAATCTATTTCTCTCTCACGTCCATCCCTCCTCGGCGATACGCTCTAAACTGTCGGTTCACATGATTTCTCAAAAATCCCATCCAAAGAAAGTCAGTGTCGTTGCATCTCAAGCATTTGACGCCCTTCTACGTGAGGCTGGCGTTGAATTTGATGCAGAGACTCGAAAGAAATCGTTTGGGGGTGACGAGACACCGTTGGCGACAGACTTTGCCAATCATTGGAAACAGGTTCTCGAAATGGAACCAAACGTTGCTACTAGGTTGCTCAATGCTATCCCGGAACTTGTTGAACGGTTTCCCGTTCCTGGCGAGGGCAAGGATGTCCCTCGTTCTGATGTCACATATATCAAGGACTTGAAAGGGTTCAAGGCGAGTCTGGTGGAGTCCGTCGACCCGGGCCCAATGGTTGAGTGGGGTGATTTGCCCATGTCACGCTTTTAATTTGATACATAGTTCTCAAACATGTACGCTTCAATACATGTATATTTTTGGTTCACTACAGGCTGTCTTGTCCATCAATAATAAGATAACTAGCATATGGGTCATTCAAGACTCGCCGAGGAACTATGCTGAGGATACAACAGAAAATGTGAAAGAGATGGATGGAATAGCACAGTAAACTTGAAGGACGAATGCAATAAAGACGAGTGCAACGTCGATAGTCCCGCCAGAGAGTAATTGAAAAGCTGAATCACGAGTAATGCAATACGTAGGAGGAAGAAAAAGCAGGACAGCGTAAGATATAAGACCGGCTCATTTCCTTCTGGGTACCTGTTTAGTATGCTGAGGAGGTGCGACGAAATCTTTCGGGCGTCGGAAAAGGAGGACGTGTGGTTCAGGTGCTAATTTCCGAGCGCATTAGTCGGTGACCCAAAGTTGCCTTTGTAACACTTACCATGTACTTCATAATGCTCCCATCCTAGACTCTGAGTGATTCCAATACCTCTCCACTCAGGCTCTGCCAAAAGCCGCAACGTCCCAGAGTCGTCTGGGTTAAAGAAGTGTTTTGGAATCATCTTTAGGAGTTGCTTGGGAAGTATAACGTGCCGATACTCATAGTCATCGTCAGAATAACGATCAGAGTAATGAATTCTGTCAAACAGCAATCAGAAAATCGGAACCATGATAAACAATACACCAACTTTTCAATATATTCCTCGAGCTTACGGTTCACGTCCTTACTACCTGCTGCATTTGCATCCATCGCTCGTGTTTAGTTTTGTGAAGCTTTGAGAGCAAGCGAACGGAAAGGAAGAAAGTAGAGCCACATGTACAGCGGCACGCGAATTGAGTTTCGGTCACGTGATACAGACGCGTCGAATCATGATATTACTTTTTCCGAGAAACTGATTCAAACGAGAGCTTCTTAACACAGTGTTCCATCGACATCGACACACCCCTGTAGGTAACTCTTACGCCTCGGCCTATTGTCTCTGACACCCCCGTAAAGTTACACGTGGCAATACAAACTTCCATACATACGTCTCCAGCAACTAGTATTATGATCCCGATCAGGTCAGTTCTGGAATTCTTACCACTCTCACATCGTTGAAACGTTGATGCTTGGTGCAGGATGGAACCATCAATGGCTGGATTCTGGCGGAGACTACCGATAACTACTCTGATGTCGACTTCCAAGCTACAAAGTACAACTACCCCACCGTGGCCACTCTACTCTCCCCACTCGATGCACTCAACAAAGTGATCGCATCTGCCTTTGAAAAATTGGTATAACTATCTCCGACCCTACCTTGTCACCTATCAACGGCCCGGGGCCTATTGCTGGGGGAACTGTCTGCTTTATCTCCAGTGTAAAAACTGATAAGGTAATCAATTTGCAAACGGTTCACAGGCTCCACTCGATTTTGACCAAGATGGCATTCCCGACGAATATGACCTTTTCAGACATTGAGAATTACATCAACTCTTTGGTGTAGAACTCACGTTACAGGATTTAAAGTTGTTTGATTATTTTTTACCAGTAGTCGAAAGCAGAAAGCTGCGAAAACAGAAGAATATTATAGTTCAACATACATAACAGCGATGAAAGCAATCGTAAGCCATGACAACATATGAAAAGGAAAGCATATCGACGACGAAAGCAATGTCTCCTACAACAGGCAAGATACCATGAAATAATCATGTTGCTTTAGGATGGACCCCCCACCTTGGATGCCCTGTGGTCGCTTCACCGTCTTAGTGTTCACATCAGCTGGATACTTGGCCTCATTGGTTCCACCTGCCCAGTCAAAATCAATCAGATAGACCACCACCTTATCAAGATCGAGGTTAAGAGATTGAGGGTCAATAAGCAAATTAGCATCTCGAACATCGCCATGTACAAAGTCACCTTCATGCAGTGTTTGGACGATGCTCTCTGCCTTGGATTGCACCTTTTCGTACTGCACTTGGTTCATATGTTCTCGCTGCTGAGCAAGGGTTGGATAATTCAACTTATCCATGACGATCGCGGTCCAATCTGTGGAGATGGGAATAGATGCTCGGACCCTTGGTGCCAATCCTCGTTCAGCAAGAAATTCATGCGCAGCCAGCGAATATCGGTGTGCAAACTTGACAATAAGCTGCTGAGGTGGAGATGCAGAATTTGAATCATCAACCATGGCATCATCAATCACGGCACCAAAGATCAACTTGTCTTTAAAAAGTCGCTCGGTGTACCTGAAGCTGACCTCCTGGTCGTTCTCGACATACGATGATAAGAATGGGAATTGTCGGCGGTCATTATCCCAAGAATTGGTGTTTTGAATTGACTGATAGTGTTCAGTGATCTGGGAGATGGCGGCCAATAACGCATCAAAAACAGACGCCAACTCATCACGGTCCCGTCGTTCCATGAAACTGGTTGCTAGATCAAGACCCCGTGTGAGGGGCTCGGCCCTGACACGCTTTCCATCCCAGACAGCACCGTAAAACTGCATTTGGGATCCTGCACATCCCATAAGCAAGTGAGAGCCGATAAAAATCATAAATATACTTACCCATGTCAATCATCAATATACATGGGAAACAACTTTCGACATTAGGGTATTTTTGGTATGCATTGAGTAACATTTGGACGAAGTACAGAATCAGCTGGTTTAGCGCAGTTTCTGCTTCATTTTTGCATTCGCGAATGAGACCTGGCATGATGAAAACTGATATGTTTCCATCCGTTATACATTCAGCGCCGCTGACCTTCTCCGGGTGAAGTTCGATGTTCAAAATTCGCTGAAAGACATCCCTGATGGCATCCCTCCGCTGAGTCTCAGAGGGATACCAAGCACATGCGCATTCCGAAAGCTCGTTAAGAAATGTCAGGGCCTGGTTTGATGGAAGCTCTCTACATCTATCCTTGAAGGTTCCGAAAGCAGGGTGGAGTAAAGGGAGAGGGATCGTGTTGTACTCGAATGGTCGGTTGAGACCAATGGGTTGTTCTGGCCCTACGATGTCCTTGAAATTTTCCGCTCGACCTAGAACTGACGGTGAAAGTTTGGCACATTTGGTTTTCAACTGTTTGATGCCCTCATCATCGTACTTGCGTTTACGAACTATAGAAGGTCGGCTAGAAGTGAGCGTCCATGGGCGAGAACTCAAATATTCTCACCTGGCCTGGAAAACAATATAACATGCAGACACTCAGGATCTGGTTGTGTTGCCCAATATTTGGAAAGGAACAGAGCCAGGCGGAGTCCCTCGACATGGTCGTTCTTTGATTGAGACTCCTTCTTGACATCCGGAAATGGCAAACGATCTATAGCTTTTTTGACGTCGAAGGGCGCGTCTTCAACTGGTATATCCTCCTTGATTAGTCGCCAGAGGGTAGAGTCCATGAGTATGTCGGCCTCCTTGACCCCAGACTTTGACAAGATTGCATTATATAGTTCTTGGACTCGAGCATTAGATAAGATAGAAACGTAGAAGATTTCACTCTGGCGGCCAGTTGTTTCATCGAGAACAATACAGTTGAAATCCCAAGTTCCGATATCGGTGGTCATGGCGGTTTGAAATCTATCGGCGGGGGACCTTGGCTCAGAGCTGGAGTTGCGCAAGCTGATGTTTCAAACATTTACAAATTTGTTCTGCGGGGCCGCGGGGCCGTGCTACGGCCGTTTATCTATATATATGTCTGGGTATAGGTAACCACGTGCTACTAGTGACCATTTACTACTTTAATACTTAGCTATAGCTAGCTTCTTCCACCATGACTTTTCATGGACGATTTGCCTTGGGAATGAAAGGGCCTGCCTCCTCGACTGACTACGGGCATGTAACATTCCAACATCCCCTACCAACTCAGCACTTGTCAGAAGAGATACTAGTATACGAAGACTCTGATTACATGGACTACACCGAAAGCATTGGCGAGTATATGCGTATAATTTCTACCACACAGACTGATTTCAAATACATTTGAATAGAAATGCAGTCTTCGCCATCCCCACCAGAAAGGGCAACTCAGATTAGCTATGGTACGGAATACGACGAGATTGATGAATATGACTCTTTCGCTTCAAACAATAAGATGGAACATCAAGCACAAGATCTTACTGAACCACATGCTCTACCTATCTTCATATCGCGTCCTTCTTCACTAAACATTGGTTCTGGTTAATTGAAATTGAATTGCCTTTGGTAGATCAGAACTCTCACCTTGATCTCGACAGAGCACTACCGAGTTTCTTCGAACAGCTATGACTATTACTCAGCAATAGAACCAAGAGCCTCTTTGGACGAGGATCTCAATCAAAGGTACAAAGAGTTGCCTACAATGGCACAAACTTTCAACCCTAGGAGCATGCATGGAATAGCTCTTCGGCCGGTCTCCACTCTTCGTGCGTATCAAATTGCTACAATGCCTGGTAGTCTAGTCTTCTTACTTCTACACCACACCCATAGCGGACATATATCGCGGTATCTTCAAATTTGGTGTTTTTAATGGCGTCCAGTCGTCCTGTTTCAATGATGTTCGCAACAATAAGCATTCTTTGGTCATAGCGAAAATCTTACGTTCTTTTATCTGTTAGATTTTTGACTCAGACGAAAACATGGTATGATCAGTCTCCATATCAGTTCAATGACTAATTGTTCAACGACGCAGGTTGCAAGCGGTAAAATAAGACTGTTCCCGATGGCGATGGCGTTTCTTATTCTCTTTCAGCGCCAACGGGAAGTGGAAAGACGGTCCTCTTTGAGCTTGCTATTATCAGGATGTTATCTTTGCCCAATAACACTGATAGACACATGAAGTGTGTATACATAGCCCCGACGAAGGTGGGTGGTCTAATGTATGCATGCAAAATACATGATGTTGAGTGTCAATTCAAAGGCGTTGTGCTCGGAAAGGTATCGTGACTGGACGACCAAATTTGATCCCCTTGGGATTAAGTGTGAGGAGCGAGAAGTTCCACGATTAGTGATACACTGACTTTTGATTAGGTTCCGAATTAACGGGAGATACTGTACATTTCGGGAAGGGCGTTTGGGGTGACGCCAAGAAGGCATCCATCATGTTCGTCAGGACTCCTCACCGTTTATGTTTTTATAATAATTGATTATTCTCACCCAGTATAACGACGGTCTGTATCGTTGAGCTGTTTAAATTCCGAAAACTTACCATTGAGATGAAGGGTGAAAAATGGGACAGCCTTACCCGTAATTGGTTCGCACACTTTGAATTCAAGTCATTTACATGTTCATACGATGGAGATGCAGGAACGATCATCGCCAAATCCTTTCTTCTATTCGAGTTTTGTTAGTTGACGAGGTTCGTACCATTCTTAAACTTGCTCTCATATCGTGTACATTGAGTACGGAACACGTTGTAGGTTCATATTCTCAACGAATCCCGGGGTAGCACTCTCGAAGTCGTTGTATCGCGCATGAGAACCCGCGGTTCTTCTGTCCGGTTTTTATTAGTATCAGCCACAGTTCCCAATATTCACGATATTGCTGCGTGGATTGGAAGTAATATGCAATCGAATCTGCCCGCGAAGGTCTTCGAGGTAGGCAACCTATCGGTGAAGCTCATTCTTTCGACCTGATAAAACTTCAGTTCGGCGAGGAGTTTCGACCATGCAAACTTACACGTTTTGTGATTGGAGTGTCTCGCCCCAAAGGACAAAATGATTTTGCGTTTAACAAAAGCCTGGACTATAAATTATTCGCGGCTTTGCAGCAGTACTCGGTAGGTAAGCCCATTATGGTGTTTTGTTCAACACGAAAAGGTTAGTCTGTCCGCACTAGTGAATGTTTTCCTGATTTGTTCTTCAGGTGTTTTTACGGCGGCAGAACAACTTATGAAGGACTATTTGGAAGCCCAGAAGGGCCAAAAAAGTCTCCCCTGGTCTCACCCCAAGAGGTAACGGAAAATCATGTCTTGATTCGACCTAACATCTCAACAGGAGTGAACATTCCTTCCATGACAAACGCCTGGCAGGTTAGTATTGCATTTAGTGTACAAGGCCGATCAACGATAATGCTACTTTTCAGATCTTGCGTCCGTTGGGATTGGCGTGCATCATGCTGGGTTGACCCTTGATGATCGCAAGACAACAGAGACCCTTTATTTGAATGGGACTTTGCGTGTCATCGTCGCAACTTCGGCATGTCTTACGGTCTTTGACTGACTACACACTGTTACTGATTTCAGTTTGGGTAAGACCTTGGCAGTCGGCGTCAACCTCCGTAAGTAATCATGTCCTGCCTGCTGTCCTGGTCATGACTGGAGCGGGGTTTCAGCTGCACACATGGTCGTCATCAAGGGTGTGCAGACATTTAACAACAATACTTCAGTCGAATACTCAGACCTTGATATTATGCAAATGTTGGGCCGTGCTGTGAGTTCGATTAATGTTCGTCGGACCCTACATGTTCATTCAATCGTTGGAATAGGGTCGACCTCAGTTTGGTGTGTGCTGTCAAATATGTATGGCTGCTTTCTCACTTTTTGTTAGACAAAGACGGGATTGCGCTTATCATTTGTGAGACAGAGCTCGAATTTAAATACAGGGCTCTTGTTCAGGGCAAGACGATACTTGAAAGCACTCTCCATACCAATCTTGCAGAGCACCTTAACTCAGAAATCGGTCTGGGTACCATCACAAGTATCTCCACGGCAAAGGCGTGGTTACGTGGCTCGTTTTTGTTCCAGCGACTTCAGAAAAACCCGAACCACTACTCCTTAGGAAAGGATGACAATCAAACTTGGGAAGAACGGGTCGACGAACTGGTGTTACAGAGCGTCGAAAAACTACGGCAAACACAACTTGTTGAAAACGGTCCACGTAGTGATGAATTAATATCCACCGACTTTGGTGACATCATGAGCAAGGCATGGTTTCCTCGATCATGCACAAATTACTACTGATGATATGAAGCTAGCTTTATATACGTCAATCGACAGTGTGTTTGTCGTGTACATCACAACTTCACAGGGTTCATATCCGTTTCCAGATGGGTTTGATATTAGCTTTGCCTGAACGTCCAACGTTACGCGAGATTGTAAGATTCTACTACTTATGCGAGATAGCACAAAGCCTGATCTTCCTGAAGCTTGAGATGATTTCGGCTTCTGAAGAGTGCACCCAAAGCTTCCTGCTCTTTCAAACGACCGTATGCTGAGACAGACGTATTTTAGGTTTTCCGATACTAAACTCAGAATCTCAGAAAAGTCGGTAAGTCCAGTTGATGTCACTGTTTTGATCTCGGATTGATATCATTTTTAAGGCGTTGAACAAACTTCGAAAGCACCCAGACATTCGCTTCGAAATAAAAAGGCTTGAAAAGACGGCCGACAAAGTGTTCCTTCTGATCCAAGTCAGCCAGGTATTACAATCGATGGCGAATACTCTAACGTAACTTTCTATCACTAGGCGGTTTTAGGTGGCATTTCTTTGAATTTGCCCGAGTACAAAAGCGCCGACAGTCAACCCCAGCTTGAGGCGTTTGGTATATTTCGTCACGTTAGTCGAATTGCAAGAGGTTTGTTGTCCGTTCATGCCTTCATGTCTTTGCCTGATCTTTGCACCGCTTAGCTGTCGTGGAAGTCGGTGTATTCAAGCAGCTTGGAGCGCAAGTGAAATATGGGCTGGAATTGTAAGAACACCTTCGAGCCTGGTTTTGATCTTTGCTGAAGATTGTGAGCAGATTGAGATGCTTAACTGCTAAGGCTTGGGAAGACAGACCAATTGTCTTGCGGCAGCTCGAGCAGATTGGTGAAAAGTCGTGCGTTTGTATACCACTACTAGACTGAAAAACGCCCTGACAATTTTTATTCAGTATTAAGGTCGGGCTTTTATGGTTTATCATGATCCATTCATCTTTGTGAAATCAGGTTCTCGCGGAACATGGCATTGTTTCCATCTCACACCTACTCAAACAAGATGCTCTTAGAATTGAGACAGTTGGTTCATCCATACAATACACATGTTCAGAATCCATTAACAAGGTGATTTTTAGCTCCTCAACCGTCGCTCACCTTTCGGGCTCGACCTTCTAGCATCTGCTCGAGAACTGCCTCGGTACTCCTTGATTATAACACAACTCGGCGTAACATCAAACGGTGGAAAGGACCCAGTGGAGATCGACCTTTCCGTTCAGTGTGGATTGGAACAGGTACAAGATTACCAGCCGTTAAAATCCAAGAAACCCAAAGGACACAACGGAGACATGACAGTAGTTTTGACGATTTCGTCGGACTTGGAGTTGTTTGATTATCGTCGAATCTCGTGAGTGTCTTCTCTATGGCGTCCAGACAAGCGAACTGATATTTATCAAGGACGAAGTCTCTGAAAGAGAACAAGACGTTCAATGTTACAGTTGAACTATCCAGGCCCAGTCAGTCGATCAATGTCCTTATAACGTCGGTGAGAACCACGCATACGGATCAGGAATAGGACGCTGAGTGTGGTCAGGAAACGATCGCCGGTTTGGTGGTTCAACAATCGTATAAACCACTGTTATCTCCCCAGGAGTTTCCGACACGCAACACTCGACCACCTACGACTATCGTGTGTACCAGATTCTTCTGGACTTTTGGTCTTTCTGAGCTTGCGCCAGGACATTGATCTTGCGGGATTAGAGGACGACCCAGATTTTTGGAACATGGACGTCGGGGAGGAAGTTTTACCTGTCGTTCGAGATCTAACGAAACCCAAGGGTGATCCCACGAAATCAGAGCTTCCGTGTGCTCATGACCTATGTTCAGACAAAACCCAAAACGAGAAAGGACTTTCATCTCAAAAAACCAAAAGCGAGGTATCTTTGCACAACTGGGATCGCGAAACAGGCACATCGAAAAGAATGCAAAATGGCAATTTTGAGTACGATACCCTTTTGTCTACCCATTGCCAAAAACGTCATCTTGACTAGGTGTAATCACCCTTGCAAAGACAAGAACAAATGTCGTCATTTATGGTAAGCATTGAACGTAGAGACCTTATAGCCAGCATGGTACTATATAGCCTAGTTGCCGAGACGGTTTGCCAGAAAAGCCCAAGAAACGACCCTCTACTGAGAAACCTGTGAAGTCTCCCAAAAAGCAAAAGAACGATTTAACTACCGAGGTCACCAAGCCCAAGGTTTCTGCTTCTACCTGCAGAACGAAGGATCGTACACTAGAGCAACTCGAAACACTGCATGAGCAATCCAACGTTTCTAGTAATCTCCAGCTTTCAGCAGGCCATCGCTTGAAATTGACTTCATCAGTGGTGGAACTCAAAAGGAAGCAGAAGCCAGTTCCCGATTTTCAAGTCGACTATACTGAACTGAAAGACCCCCACAAAGTGAATAGGACGGGCTATGACTCGGTTGAATTCGACGATGACGAAGACGACCTGCCCGAAGTCGTTGGAATTTCTATTGTAGACCGATCTCGAACACCTCCCTCGGAAACTCACTATTCGAACTCGGACATCGATTCTCTTATCCGTGCTGTTCCTTTTGATGGCGAACTTCCGGCAACTGCCAGTGGATGCATGGAGAACAAAGCAAGTGATCGAAGACTCTTGGCTTCTTCCAACAAGCGAAAGAGGGCGATAGAGTCGAATGTTTCGAAGAAACGAATCCAGAGCGAAGGACTTTCAGACCAGTCTCAATTTCATCGGGTCAATGTAAGCTCGGCTATTGGACCATACAAGAAATACTTTCGACCTACTTGTCTACAGAAGGTTACTCTTTCGCAGGAACTTTCGAAGGACGAAAACGGTGTTATAAATAAACATGAACGTCTGTTTCTGCCTGATGATATCAACGAGTTTGAGGAAGACTTGGATTTAGATAAGCCTTCCAAAGTCTATGATCAGCTGCTGGGATCTTTTCTCGAGGGCGATGGCGTCTCTTTAACCCCGGAATATATGGATCACGAACTTTCTACTCCACATTTGACACCTTCGACGGCCGTCTCGAACTCATTGGAACCTTCAGGAACTCAGGAGGCGGATTTCGCTTTCCCGATAGATAAGACACTACACAGGACTAACACATACGAAAAAGAAAAGAACAATGACGATTTTGCAGAGTTGGATGCGTGGTTGAACAGTGGAGCTGTTGAAATTCTGTAGAAGTGAACCAAATTAGATCATTAGTGATTAGAGTAAGCTATGAATCTAGCGACGCTTCCCCATCTCTATCAGTAATTATCCTAAGGGAATCCCTAAAACGATCATCCCACACGACCCTCTGTTGAGGCTTGACAATGTCCCATCCGGCAACATCACGACGCCAACGTAGCTCCTTTTTCATTCTCTCGGCTCTCAGCTCAACTTCCGTCGGAGGAGGGTTGTTCACTTCTTCTTTTGTAGGTTGCCTCACGCCCCTCGCAAGCTCCCGTGCTGTAACGAGCTTCGCCGGTAGATTGTCGTAGTACTTTGTGCGTGAATCCTCGATTTCCGAAGTCAATTTCGATAATGATCTTTTGTACCACCATTCAGCTTCCTTGTCAAAGTCAAGGTCGCCTTGCGATGCGCTATCTTGGGAAGTGATTATGTCGGCGAACATAGTGTTAGGCTCCGTTGGAGGAATGATTGGACGGGAGCAGTTCATGACAAGGCGGTAACCAGCTTCGGCACCAGCACGGACCTTGTGTCGCCGATTGAACCATTCCCAGATCATTATAGGTATTTGGGAGATGCCAATGTGATTGGTAAAGGGCACGAGGAGGAGTGGCGGCACAGGCGGAATAGTGAGAGGCGGCACATTCATCGCATCTGGAATAGAGGATTTCGATTTGGTAGGCGTCGAAGACGGTCGAATTTGGAGAGGTGAGAAGACGGGAGACTTTTGGGTATTTGTTATGTTCAATTTGGGGCCAGGCGATACCGACGAGTCATCGCCGAGTTCCTCAGGTTCATCGAAGTGGCCATCAGACTCAAGTTCCCGAGCTAAAACTTCCTCGTTATCTATGTTGTCCAATGGGTCTGTCCATCCTTTTTTGAGTCCAGCCATAAATTCTTTCAGTGTCGGACGCCCGACAATAACAATGCCACCTTGGAGGCTGTGCTTTGCAACCTCTTCGGGAGTTTTATATGTCGGTAAGGCCTTCGCAATGTCAGGGATGGGGTCTATTCCGAGGTCAATACGCCTCCGCTTGCGAATATCCTCAGCTACGCGTTCTGCTACATCCCCGAAACGCTTTCCCGAGATAAGCTCAAAATCCACGGCTGCTGCAACGAGAATGGGCTAGTTCGATGTGTCAATCACGCTGGATCGAAAATCGCACAATAAACTACCTTCACGTATTTGCGGAAGTATTTTGTAGCTTGTGCATAATCTTCGTCTCCAGGCCATTTTGCACCGTACACAGTGACCTTACGTGGCCATGCCAAAGCATCGACGGGTTCATCGGCCTGTTCTTTTACAAGGCCAATGTAGTGTTGTTTTATGCGTCTGCATTCTCTTCGGTCATAGATGAAATAACCTGTGATAGAGGATGTGACAGAGAGAAATATAAGCCAATTGCGGGATGGTAGTTTGGGACGTTTGTCGAGCCACGAGACAGGGATCCCGGTGTAGCGTAGCGCCGTACGAAACCCTGAGGGCGGCTTGGGTTCTACCGTGGACGTTGTGGCATTTGGAGTACTCATGAGTGAAAAACACAAGTCCGACTCACGTCGAAATTTACTCGGCAACCCCCGACAAATTCCAGATAAGAGTAATTTACGTATAGGTACAAAACAATTAAATTATCATTACATTTTTTATATCTACTCACCCTCTGTCGCCTTCTCCAGCTGTTGGCGCTTGCGTGCACCACCACTACGATGTACATTAGAATTGCGGATACCAATGATTGAATTGAAAACTCACGTTTGCAAATCTAGTCCACGTTTTTTTCCTGTCTTGGCCTCGTCAAGGAACTGATTCAAACCAAAGACATCGCTGGTGTCCTTCTCGAATTGCACAGGGCCTTCCCGCACTTCCTGCTCTGACGCCCCCTCAAAGCCAACTCGAGCCTGGCCCAGCCCAAACCTGTCGTTGCCCAGTGCCTTACCGATGCCTTCCTCTGTCCCACCGCCGAATGAATCATCATTACCCTCTGTGATATTGCCTCGTGCTTTGTAGATGGCAGCAGCTGCGGTTGAACCATGGAACAAGGGCTTATCGTACAGGTTGTAAGAATCGTCGTCTGCAAAACTGCCGGATAGTGATTCCTGATTGAATAACCGCGAGTCGAGCATCGACTCTTTCGAGAGCGTGGGCTTGGCAAGCCCAAGAGCGACCTTCTCCGAGATATCGCGATTTTGCTGTCGCGCAAGCTGTTTTGCACGCTGTTCTGCACCCATATTGTTCATCCGCAACTCTCGCTCGCGCTCTCTGCGTTTTTCTTGCCTCATTTGGTCGCGAATCTTGCGGGCTTCCTCGTCCTCTTCGCTACCCTCCGACTCAGATCCACTGCCACTGTCGCTGCCATAATCCGCGAGCGTTGATTTCATCGCAGCTTGGCTTACAGCTGTAGGCTTAGGCGCAATGCCACCTCGCTCCTCTCGTGCACGCTGAGCTAGCATACGAAGATTCTCCTCTTTCGCCTCCTTCTCCTTTTGTGCAAGTTTTTGCTGCATGAGAGCTCGTTGTCGGACTTCTTCACGAGCATGTCGGTCAGCAACAAATAAAGCTTCTGAGAATTTCGCAAAGTTGTCGTTAATGTGAATCTACACGTTCTTATTAGTCACTTTCATGTCGTTTCTCGAAGTCGTAACCACTTACATCTTGAAGTCCTCGGCCATCAGCAGCAAGCCGCTTGTCAAGCGGTATCGTGAAACCTTTGTTATTCTTCCAGTTTGAGATACACGGTGGTATCATCCATTCTTTTTGCTCTTGTGGCGTAGCTTTTCTGGGAGGACTTCTCAATACCGGTGGAGGTGGACTAGGAGGGCCTCTTGGGATTTTCTTGTGCTTAAATCGTGGCGGTTCCAACGGGTCCTCTACAACTTCTGTCATCTTGATAATCCTTTGTTGCAGTCCTCCTTGACCGTTCTGCTGGCCTGGTGTGTATCGAATGAACGTTGTCTTCCCCTGAGCATCTGGTACGTTTTTTGGCTGTGCTGCCTTGATTTTGCCGTTGACAAGTTTTTCGAGAGCTGCTCGTGTTTTGTCTGCAGTGGCTTGAATCTCTTCCTCCGAAGGCCGTTCCATACTTCTGTCCTTTTCATCAAGATCTTTCCGATGGAAGAGAGGTACAAGGTCCTTGAATTGGGATTGAATGATTTTGTCCGGCCGTTGCCCTTGATGAGCAATTGCATCATAGCGAACATTGCCCTCGCTATCGACTTGAAGAGCGAGTGTGTTTCCAGTTGAGCCCTGTAGAAAAGCAGTAAGAATATGGTTAACCAGTTCCCCATCTTCTCGTACCTTTTTCCGACCCATGTCTAATGGATATTGGGCGACATGACATTCAGGGAATGCACCGCCATCACCTATGGACAGAGAATGAGCCCATTCGGAATTCGAGAATACAGCATAATTTCCCACCAAATTCTTCCGGAGTACTTGGCTTCCAGCCTTTCCGTTGACCGTATGGTGGTCGTGTTGGCCGTGAAGTGACTGCTTGTTGGACTGGTGCGCGAACTTCCTCCTCATCGTCGGAAACCGAGGGGGCATGAATAGGTTTTGGAAGTAGTCTGAAAAGCGGAGTCAGTGATATGAATCATTAGTGAGAAGCTGAGACGTACGCAGCAAGCGCTGTTGCCATTGTGGTGAACGACGAAGAGATGTTTGGTTCTGTGTGTCAACTCAGATCGGATTTTGTGATCATATCTATTTATGTTCTTTTCTCGAGTGTTCTTTTCACTATTGACATAACGATCCGATAAGTATGGATGTTTCGCCCCCGAACGACCAAGTCCATGCTAGATTAGCACCACCTGGCACTGCTATTCGAAAAGCTGCCGATGCTATCATTGACCTCATTGTATCAGAGCGTGAAGAAGCAGCTAGAGCTTCCTATCAGCATTCCTTACAACTAGAGCAGCAATTTGCCACCTATAGGGAAAGCGCTAACGCAGCTATCGCCACGGAGCAGGCGCGCCTCAATGACACCCATCGTAAACTTCTTGCTACACAGGCCTTGCTTGCGCAGTATCAGCACGTAATACACGCTCGTGTGGCTACTGTCGTCCCGCGGCGTCAGATTGAAGCAGGGCATGTTTTCCAGCAAGCTTATAACATCGAAGAAACATCTGCAAAGCAACGCTTGGAGGAGATGCAGAATGCACTACGCGATGTTGGCATCGTGTTTTCTAGCGAGGATAACTCTCTTAGGTTTGAGGCTGGCTGGGCTGCGGTTCTTGCTCAGCTCGAGGCACGCGATTTTGGAGTAATGAATGCCGGGCGGCTACATGAGGTTCTTGGGCAGCTTACCCATAGGCTCCAGCACGATCGGGAGACGATCGAGCAGCTTGAACATCGAATAGCTGCCCTGGACGCTGAAAAGGCTCAACTTATTGAGAAATATGAGTTGGAACTGCAGGTATCGAAGCTCGAGATTTCCCTCTTGAACGATGCTGTAGTCAGCCAGACACCTAATGCACCTCCGAGCATTACCCAAATTTCTCAATCACCTTTCACGACCCTAACGACCTCGAATACTTCCTATATTCCTTCGACAAACTTGATCGCAGGCGCAATCTCAGGTGCGCCTCGCGATTTGGCCTAACAACAGTGCTCGTCTGACAGCCGTAACTAGTATCTTCGAGCTCATTCCCACCAAGTAACCCTTATGCTGGAATCTTCAGCAGGTGGACTTGAGCTCTATGGTACTGACGCCGCGTACATGAGTCCTTGGATCTCGGCGTCTCTACGACACCCGGAACAAAAGTTAACAAATGACCTAGCGCCATACTGCAGCTGTACTATATGCCACTCTGTCTACATATAGGGTGCCGGGTTTGTCCTCTTGACAGTCATTGCCTCTTGATGAATCGGTTTCAATCCGTTTCAATATGTCAACAGTCACTGTCTTTCGTGGTCGCCTTGTTTGCGCCTTGTAGCATAGGTGTTATCTTCAGCGGACGATTTTTGTAGTCCTTTCCCACTTGTTCAGGCAACATTTACAAACCATATATAGCATATCTCGGTATTTCACTATCGTATGGCATCTTCATCTCTTTAACCGTCATCATATCTGCACATTTTGTACATACCATGATTACTTATGCTGTTGACACTTCTCCAAGTTTCGTGATACATGGGAAAGTGGATCATTATGGGATTACAAGTACTGTGAGCCAGGAGTTACCAGAGCAGTGTACAAAGTAGATACAAGCAGGCAGAAAGAGAATGACAAGCTCTAGATCTCAAACCGATGTTGATTGACTTTCCTTGGACCTCCACCATGTCCATGCCCCAATGCCAACAATAAAATTAAAAATACCGACAATGCCAGAGCCTGCGCCGAGAAGCACAAGAATGTACCAGCAAATTCCAACAATACGGTCGAAAGAACGTCCGACATAACGTTTGAGATTTGCACGTGGATCCGGGACTGGAGTATAAGTACTCGGCAATTGGAGCATCGGTGGTCTTGATACCTGTGCCTCTGAAGGTGTGCCCATCGGAGGAGGGAGGAGAAGCATGCAAACAATGGGTTTCTATGGAGTCTTTCCTTTAAAAGTAGGGACATGGAACGGAGGCCGAAGCAACATACGTGGTCTGAAGTCGTATAACTTGGAACAGAAGTGTACAATAAATTTTTGATATTGGATTTGCCGTAGATATCAGGAAAATCGGTGTGGGTTGCGTATAACACCCTGTCTGTCCAAGACGGTATGCGCTTCGCACTGAAGTTGATGAGTTCGCAACCTTTGGAGATACTTAGAGATGACAAACCTATATTTATCTACCTCGCCTAACAGATATTTGTAACTGCATTTGAAGTGCCAGAACTCGCCCTCGTGCAGTCCTTGCAAGACAGTGCCCTTACGCCGTTCGATCACTAGTTGGTCAAATTCCTTGAGTTGCTCGCGGGTACTCTCTTCATCCAATGCTCGTGCAAAATTCATGTTCGGGTGAAGCGCAAGAGGGTGCATTGAGGGAATATCGAGTCGAAAGTTGAGGTCACCGAGGAAAAACAAGTGTGAGGTGTCATAAATTGTACTGGGAGATTTTGACTCCGTCTGCACTACAGGAGGGAACAGAAGTGTGCCAACAATATGTTGATAGTCCGCCAGGCGAGCTGCCAGCTTTTGCTTGTGTGCTGTTAGATGTGCGCACACGAAACTGGATAAACGAAGGATTAATCACATAGCAATGGTCTCCACCTGTGTGACAACTCACGTAAAAGTCTCTCCAATGCTTCCGTCTCTGCCTGGGATACGGAAGCGCACACTAACTGCCCCCTTGTTACCCATGTACGCGGGTCCTGTGCCCGTCCATGTGGTATGAACGTCGCATACAGTACGTGCTATGGTGTCGTCCCGCGCATAAACCAATAGTGCAACTCCAACATTCACAACTTTAGCAACCAGGGAGAAACGTTCCTTATTCGGGGCATTGGCTTCAATCTGCGACAATAGAAGAGCATTTCTATTTTCGATCACAGCTTTCGAGAAGCCAGAAACTAACGATAACGCGCGTCAGTTTGTCTTAATTCGTGTTGTAGGCCAGACATACGGCCGAGGTGCAAAGGAAGGAGTTCTTGAAAGCCGACGACCACAATGTCTGGGGCACGACGTTCTTTTGTAAGAAACTTGGAGACTTGAAGTGTGGGTGACAGCCAGTCAACGAGATCCTGTGGAAGACCCTGTATACCCTGCAGGTTCGTGTTATAAGACGCGATTTGGACAAGCAAACGGTCATAACCCATAGTAAGAAACGGACACGAAGCAAAATGGGAACGTGACCTTCAAACAAGTAATCTAGTACAGCATCACTGGCATACATGGCCATCACTGGGACTATCATACGACTACTGTTACATTTGAGTTGATGCTCCTTTCGTAACCTGCAAGTCCTTCAACAGTCCTGTGTTCAGATTGTATACCCATCCATGTACGCGCACATTCCTCCTGTTGTCATTTGATGCCCAGGCGTTCACCAGCGTCGCAGTCTTGCTCAGATTTTCAACCTGCAGCTTGACGTTCTCTTCGACCAAGACGGGAAGTGCCTCCTCTTTGGGTACTGTGGAGACGTCAAGGGTTCCAGCAAGCCTTGTGAGAGGTTCAAGCCACTGATTGAGCGGCGCTTCATATGGCAGCGTGAGGATCGTCAAAAGCGGCCCATCTTCGGGGAAGGTTTTGCGCTGGGCAGCTGTAAGACAAGCCGTGGCACCTCCACACTCGGTATGTCCAACCACAACAACTAGGAATCGATTAGCTTGAAAAGGTGAACAAGAATAGAGCAAGCACCATTTTGCACGCCAAGATAGTTCACAGCATACTCTAGGACTGCCTCAGAGTTGATGTCGTTCAGTGGAAATTGACTGTAGTGGTATCAACGGGTCAATAGCGGGGAATCTAGATAACGGACTTAGCTACGTTGCGATGAACGAAGATGTCTCCTGGGCGGGCTCCAAGGACAACCGATTCGGGGACTCTGGAGTCGGCACAGCCTATCCAGAGCGTCTGTTTGGTGTTAGTAATCTGTGCCAGCGGCGACAAGAATGACGAACATGAGGGGCTTGACCCTTGACTAATTGCTGAAAGAATCCAGGCTCAGTAGCCTCGACATCTTTGGCCCACTGGGCGTTTGTAGTGAAAAGATCATTGAGCAGTGTGTTGGATTCTGCCATTTGAGAATGCCTATGTTCTGGATGAGAAGGTGAGAGCCGAACGTCGAGGACCACCGGAATTATCTATTTGATCGTCAATTCTACTCCCCCTCCGACTCAGGTAACTTGTCACCCGCCCCGAAAAAACCACCTCAACCGTCTTCTGCCATAGGAAACCAGTGCTACGTCGAGTTACACCTTGTTAGGATCTCATTGATTGAAAAAATGCATAGTGGCTCAATCTCATACGGGCATAGCAAGCAAGAGCGTACGTAAAAGAAAAGTTTTGTGCCGACATGTGAGGCCATCCTCGTCCTCCATCAGCGTCATATCGCTCAGGCAAATACAAGGGCAGATGCTCTATCTAATTCATCTGTCTGATGAGTTTGTTGATGTTCTCTTCCCTGTCACCAAAGTCACCGCCCTGGACGAAGTGCTTGAATTTGCGTGTTCTCCAACCACCTGTAGGATTAGAGAGCTTGAAGGGCCAGAGGAAGTTGGATGCCTTCAGATGAGATCAATACGGCATTAACAGGATGAGATACCAATGAAAATCGTACCTGTTTGAAGTTGGGGCCGGCAGTGAAAATTTCATGGATGAGGTCCTCAACAGAAAGGATGTCGTATTTTCCGAGAGCTTCTTCGATGACAGCATTGTGAGAAAGAGGGATGCGTTGCTTGTCGACCTTGCCATATCCACGTTTGTAAATAAGCTCACGAACCGACTTTAAGTTAGGCTCGCTATCAAGAGAGTAAGATGATAGTGGTATAAAAGTTTGATAAGAAACGCACCCGTAGGCAACGTAAGGCTCAACAAGACGAAGCATTTGCTGTGTGGCACGGGTAGCCTTAACAAACACACCATTATTGATTTGAAGCAGGCGAAGAAGCTGCAGGATTTTTCGGGGTTTCGGTGCGATCTCGTTGATACTTTTTGTATGTCAGAACTTAGTGCTATCCTTTCCTCAAGGTGGACAAACTCACCCACGGATACGAATAACGAAGTAGACCTTGGGCTGAGCAGGGACATAGAAGTCACCAGCAGCCCGTGCAACCCGCTTCAAGCGGATCTCCTCCCTCTCCTTCTGCTCGTACTCCTTCACATAGGCCTCGGCACGCTTGAAAATGACTGTTCGCTTGGCCTTTTGAGCCTAGAAAAGCGTCAGTACAAAGCTCAAGAAAAATGTGACTCAAAGGCAACAGAAAAAGTTCAGTCCCGAAAGATGGTTAATTGAAGGCAACAACGCAGAATGAAAGTTCCACTAGCCGTCGTTCGAATAAATCGTATGCATCATGATAACGTGTTCAAAATCCAACGATCATCTTGATACCTACTTTACGGGCGGCAAATGCAGCGGCAAGGCGTTCCTCCCGAGCCTTTTCGTTTTGCTTGCGCTTCTTGAGGAGAGTCTCCGGGACTTCGACAGCCTGGTGCAAAAGATGAGTAAACGATATCCACAATTCCGACCGGAGGCAATTCTGACCGAAGCACTGGGGACGCTAAGTGATCAGAAGTAGATAGATTAGTCACAATAGGTACTGCAAACAGTCAACGGGCATACGTGGTGGAGGGGGCCATTGTTGATCTTGAGGAGCGTCGATATTTTGGCGGGCAGCACTCTTCCCGTTCTGGCGCGGTGGCTTGAGCTGTATAGTCTGACTAATCATTTCTCACGCCGAGCCAGACCCAACCTTCGATGATTGAATATACAGTTTTTCCTTCCTGGAAGTTTTATGCTCGTACAGTATGATTGCGAGGTCTCCGTCTCATAGAAACTGTGTAACATAACTCCTGTCTAGTGAGAATGTAACCACTTCGGCGCAATATACACTTCTGAACGCATCAGAACTTCCTACCCCTTTATTTGGTTTACTTTAGTTTAATGCTGTCCCGATCAGTAGTATTTCCTAGTATTTCTCGCCTTCATTCGATTGGATTTAGTCGACGTCACTGCTACCGTATAGAAAATCCACTCTGAAGTGTCTAGGCAAACAGTAGGTGTTTATGTAACACTTTGGGAACTAGAGAAGTGTCAACTTCATTGACAGCACCCTTGCTTGCCTGAGATGAGGATGAAGATAAGTATCAATTTGGCATCAAGTGATAATTACATAGACAGTGTTGTTTCCCTCTTTTCACTAGTACTATTTCTTGAATGGAGGAGCCATATCAACAGAAAGATTGGCAAATTTAACCAGACAACAGTCAGGATCTCAGTAAATGAGATGAAAGGCAGACTCCAAGAATTCTGGCAAAATAAATGTTATCTCATCTAACAAATTGTTCTCAATACTGGCTCAAAGTTTCTTCATGCACCTTTCAGTTTCTAGTACCAATTGCAAATTTATCTGAGAAGCATTGTACTCTGTGACCTTAATAATCACACAACTGATACTATACCTTTTTGACAGGGAAGAACAATACACAAAGAATCCTCAAAAGTAAAGAGCAGATGCAAGTATCAGACCTGGTTTGGCTTGATTTTTTGGTTCTTCCGGCGGCGGTATGGGGTATGGGCACGGTATAATCCCGCTCCGATCGCAGAATGCTGAAACACATGATATTTTCGATCAAATAGTAAGTACGTAGTGTTACTCCAACCGCTCTCTGGACACTGCCTGCTTCAATCAAAGCGGGGCGGCCCTGGTCCTCGAGCATATATATGGTACTGACTCAGAACTTCCTTCGTCGTATATCTCGCCCATCTCTGACGTGTATCCCACCAAGCAAATTCCGCGCACCATATCGTTCCATGGTTACTACTACTATTTCCCCTGCGCAAAGTCAGGTCCCTCGACCATCTGCAAGTCTCATCATTGTCAACTCGCGTAACGAAGTACTTCTTGTTCACCGCAACCCAGAGGCTCGACATTTCGGTGGTGTTCATGTATGATCTATTCCTCCTAGATTAACAGCACACTAGGAACTAAACATCGCTACACTAGGTGTTTCCTGGAGGGAATTTTGACCGGAAACAGGACACTTCCTTTGCTATGACGGCTATACGCGAAACTTTCGAGGAAGCTGGGCTTTTGCTTGCCTCCCCTGCCTCCAATACATCATCAACCATATTGACAGATGCAGAACTGGATGAGGCGCGCCATATCATTCACTCACAAAAAATGAGTTTCCAAGCCTTCCTTTCGACTCATAATATGAGGTCCGATGTGGATTCACTTCTGCCATTCACCCAGTGGATCACACCCGCTAACATACTGAGGTATGTGATCAGCTTCATGAGTCCAACACAAGGCTTAATGCCGTACAGGCGTTTTCACACCCATTTCTTCGTTGCATTCCTCCCGGCAGCGTCGTCATCAGGTTTCTCATCCGGGGCCAAACAAGATCGCATACCAAAACATGGTACTTGTTGTTTGGATTTTCAGCAATTGTTGGCTGATTATAGTAGATGGCGGCCAGGAAGTTGTTTCTGCCCGGTTCCTCCATCCAGCCGACGCATTGAATGAATTTCGCGAAGGGAAGATCACATTAATGCCTCCCCAGGCATATCTCCTTCACACTCTTTCGGAAATATTGCAGGGTCGGCTGAACACCCCTGCACAGCAGGAACGTGTAGAAATTCTGTCAAGGGGCCTGTTCGGACGTATGGTGCTGAACCCTCAGAGACTCGGATCTCCCGACGGAGAAGGAAGATATATCTTGACATACGAAGGTGACGAAACGCGCGGCGGTTCCAAAGGTCGGCGACACCGCGTAGTGGTCAAAGCCGGCAAAAGGGGGGTATGTATATATCCTAATACACTGACGACATTTGGATCTCACGTCTGTGTTATTACAGATCACTTCTGAAGTTACCGTGGAGAGGAACTTCGATGTGTTTACAGAGATTGAACCACACGCCTTCAATTTAGCTTCTAAACTATAACCAATCTAGATGAGGGTACTTTTTATAAAAAAAACAGTTTAGTAATTAATATATATCGTTAAGGATAGCTATGGCTACATAAAGGTCATTAAATGAAGTGATCCAAGATATGAATGCAGAGATGTAAAGCTACAGAGGGAGTATTACGGGAGTTACCAAGAATGAAAATCTAAAAGATTATCGAGGCGCATTATGTTCGTCAGATATCATAGACTTGATAGTCGTATTGAACATTATGACCCCAAAAATTAGGATCACAAGCTCCGACAACGACGGGATCAGTGCCGCCGAGGGAGAGGGGATTAACATTAGAAGTCGTTGCAGCAGTCCAGGTGGACAAGCCATCGACGTTAGGATTACCGGTGGCAATGAACGCCTCGTAACGTTGTTGCATTTCCGTAATGAGGGCTGCTTGTGCAGTGGTGGGGTTGGAGACAGTTCCAAACTGTAAATGGCATAAATCAGTAGGCCATTCACACCACATACAGGCGGGGACTACCCACCACTATCTCGATGTCATCCTGATGACAAACGACACCCTCCTCAGTGCAGTAGGGAACGGCATCATTCCCAGCATACGATGCGCCTAGCTGGTACTCTCCGACGTATGCCGTACCGCCATTCTGTACCCAATTCCTGGCGAACGTCCATCCAGAGCACTTCCACAGATAGTCTGTGCCCACTAATTGCAACTGACTACGAGCATCAGAGTCGCCACCATCGGAACCGGGCGTAGCAGGGTAGTAGGGAGAGTCAACGATGATGGCAGTGCGATTAGCGCCAAAGGTGGCCTCGCACATGGGCTCGAAGTATGAGCTAGGCACAGGATTTGGAAATTGGCTATATATGGCGTACGCAGCCTCGTTGAGGACAGTGGTTACTAGGACCGGCTTGCTGACTGATGGGAACGCAGCGGAGGAATCGAGAGGAGAAGTGATGAGGGTTCCATCACGGACAGGGCGAATGGGCTCCGCAACACCAGCTGATGCATCGAGACTGGCAGCGGTACTGAACAAGGTCATCTGAGCATTGATGATGGCATCCAAAGATAGGTTATCAAGGCAGGTTGTATCGGTAGCACCACAGCCGATGAGGCCGTTAAAGGAGTTTTGTAGTGTCTGTTGGGTAGCGGGGGCTATGAATCCATAATTCTGCAGAAAGTAAGTAAATAATATCTTCCGAGCTCAATGCCGGCTTACCATAGGATCAGACTGTAAAATGGCGGACCTGAACAACGAAGAAGCAGAAGGAACGGCTAAAAGAGCCCTAATCATATTCGCGCCTGAGCTTTGACCGGCAACAGTGATCTTCGAGCTAGAGCCACCGAACGCAGGTGAAACCTTACTCAAAAACTTGAGGGCGTTGATTATGTCCTTGACAGCAAGATTAGTTGTTCCATCAGGTGACATGAACCCCAGCTTGAAATTGAGGTATTAGCATACATAGACGAGCAAAACAAGAAGTGGCATACTGCTCCGAGACGGTACTGAACGACTGCGACGATAGAATTAGTTGCAACTGCGAGTTTTGATCCGTCTAGACCTGGGCCAGTACCAGATCCAACAATGAATGAACCTCCATGGATCCTTACGAATCGAATGAGAATAAGCCGAGAAGAGCTAAATAAGAAAACATACCACATCAGAGTGGGCACGTTGCTGTATAAAGTGAGCCCGGGAGGAACATAAATGATCATAGAGAGACAGTCTTCGGTGTACACTGATGAATCTACTCCGGGTTGGGGGCAAGCAAGGGGCAATGATGTCTGATTGGTAGCACCGGTCCTATAGAAATGGTGAGTATAGATCCTGAGCACCGCTTTCTGTAAGTACTGACGGAAGAGTCCATGTCGATGCGACAGTGGAAGGCGCCCATCGGCTGGCCCTGGCATACTTGACGACAAACCTACTCGCCCCGGAATCATCGGGTGTTCCTAGGGCGAGACCGAGAGGGGTCTTGACGTATAAAGAGCTGTTCCCCGAGCGAGGACAAAGAAACTTTTTAAGAATCGGAAGCTGGCAGAGCAACTCTTTCGGATCGGCAGTGGGGAACCTGAGGGCTTCATAATCGCCAGGAAGCGGGGTGGCGCAAGCACCAGCAATGAGAAGAATGGGTAGGAAAGCACTGAGAACGACCATTGTAGTTGGTGAAAGGATTACTGGGACGCCAGAGACGCGGCTGGTGAGAGGAGAAGTCAGAAAAAGTGAAGGTTTATATAGATGTCATTGAGGGCCAGGCACCGGAGAAACCAGACCAGAGATAGGTGAAAGGAAGACGAAGGTTGAGGAAGCCATCATTCAGGGTTCAATATGCATATTGGTTGACATGAGAGTCCGGGACAAATGTCGTCCCAATTTGGACTACGCGTCGCCCTAACCTGCATTAACGGGCCTTGGGCTTTGTTCCCTTCCTGGGGGTTCCACGCAAATGACCCGCATGTCCTCGAGAACTGCTCTTCCTATCTGATCATCAATCTTTTCCATTGTTCCTCATTAGACGTCGCTGAGAATTCACGCGTGCAAGTACTTCGGTCCGACCGAAAATAAACTTAAGCTTGAACCAGTTATGACAGCGACACTTCCGCCAAACTTATCGAGGCCCTGCTTGGTCGTACATTGAGATTTTCAAAGCCTCAATTCTTGTACTTTTTCTTTGTACAACTACGACTCTAGGTTTTCTCGTTTTCTCGATAGCCTGAGTCAGCCGCTTGAGCTGCGAGCACATGGTCTGATCAAAAGACATCAAAAAAAACTTTGTACGGCATATGAGACGGCCGCCTGATATTTCAGTCGGAAGTCCGAGCATATGTATGTCACTTCACGTTACTCGCTTACCATCTGTCTTTATGAGAAACCACTTTCTCCGCTTCGATGCTACTTTTTCTGTTGCAAACATATCTACCGATACAGCAATCCTTGTCCGAAGTCAGAAAATATAAAGGCTCCTATGTCAGTCTGGCTCTCGTTGTTTTATTTCGCGTCACTAAGTATATACAGGTACAGTAGGTTCAGCGCCATTCGCGCCAATCAGAACTTGAATCAATTATCCTCAAAACAGAAGAAAGTCATTTAACGTGGCGCTCGTCACTACTGAGCTGGTTTTTGCGAATATAGTAATTACTTGCGGTCCCAAGCGCGTTGATTCTATCTATGATGGTTCCGGTGGGGACGTTGATTAAGCACGACCACCCAAAGAAGTAAGTAGCTCGCATTCCTGTCTTTTCCTGTACTTGGGCTCGTATTGTCGATTTGGAATGTTGTATTTTGTGCCTCGAAAAAACCACATGGCTTGGAATTTGGTAGAGAAGAAAGGCAGTCAAAAATACAACAAGCATTGTAAGTTGCCATGAGATTGGAGGGTCCAAAGCTCCGGTAGGACTGTCTTGACTCGGAATAAGTACAGGATGTTGAGACCCGTTTGATTACTGCCTTTGGCGACAACTTAAAACATCGATATCTCAGTCACGATTTCGAGTATGTACATTAATTATAAAATAATGACAAAACTTTTCTGAGAGGGGATGACGGTTGGAATTGAACGCTGTTGCCAAACACAGTCGCGTCCTCCGTCCTCCGAAAATGGGCGAGTGCCACTCGACACACTGGCACGAACCATCGAGATGACAGACTCTGTAAAAATGTAAGGATCTTTGTTGTTCTACAAAGCATTCTTGCTGAATGCTCTTCTGAAGTTTAGCCGTTGGATCTGCAGCTGGCTCCATCAAAGACCTCTTCACCAAAATCAAAGCGATAGACGCGAAACACGGCAAATTCGACCTTGTTCTCTGCACTGGTGATTTTTTCGGAGCCACGAACGACGTATCTTCTACTGAGGATGAAACTTCACAACTTCTGGCCGGAGAGTTAGAGGGTGGGCGCCTATGTTGAACATTTCACGTATATCCTTGAACTCAAATACGGCACGAAGCTCCGATTGACTGCTATATCATGCAGGGAGAGCATCCGCTGCCTGAAAAAGTAGTTGAGAAGTTTGCCAAAGACGGTGGAGAGCTATGTAAAAAGGTGTTCCTCCTGAGTGCGCTTATAATCTCTTTCAAATCGGGAGAAATGTGTGTTCATCTATTTATAGGCAAGTCGGGCATTATCACGACAGTACATGGATTACGCATCGCTTGCTTAGGCGGAGGGTACAATGCGGATATATATTCCACCGCAGATTCAGCTCCTGTATGTTTCTCCATCTTTGTAACCTACGATGTCTGATATTTCTTTAGGGATTTTTGTCACCCTTCTTCAGCTCGCAAACTATGGAACGGCTCCTGTCGAACTCTCTTGCAGAAATACCGAGCACCCAAAGTTATAAATCATTAGCTGCGATACAATCCCTAGCATCCTCCTCTCAGCTGATCGACATATTCATGACGAACGTTTGGCCTTCAGCCGTCACACACTTCTCTGGGGTCCCTCTACCCTTACCTGAACTCGCGTCTTCCGGTCTTGCTGAATTAGACGAAGCAATCCGCCGCATCAAGCCCCGCTATCACTTCGCTGCCTCCGGAGGCATGCCGCCGCAGTTCTGGGAACGAGAGCCCTTTGTATGGAACGACGAAGAAGGCCGTGTCTCGCGATTCATCAGCCTTGGTGCTTTTGGGGGTGCAATTTCTACTGGCAAAAAACCAAGAGTATGTATAAGTTATTTTCGACGTAAAGCTTTGGTCTTACTGACAAGCAATTTTAGTGGTTCTATGCCTTTTCCATTGCGCCAAAACCAGGACAGGCGCCGCGCCCCACTAATGCATCTAAGAATCCCTTTACGGAAGCTATATATCGGCCAGTGAAACGGCCCCGTGAACATACAGAGGGAGAAAATTTCATATTCGGAAATGTACGGGCACCTACCAAGCGTAGCCGGATGGGTAAGTATAAAATGTATTATGAAAACCGTCGTTAACCCTATTTTTAGTCCAAGGTGAATCAGGGAAGCCACCACCAGGTTACAAGTGTCGACGTTGTGATTCGACTGAGGTGATTTCGACAATATTATATATACACCTATGTATATATTGATTGTTTCCTAGCACTTCATAAACGACTGTCCTGACAGAGCGCATCCACCCGATGGTTATGTCTGCAAGATCTGTGGAACCGTAGGTTGTCTGAACTATCTGACACAACTTTCTTTTCATTGTCTACAGCCTGGTCACTTTGTACGAGATTGTCCGACCCGAGATGAGCGAGGCGACACCGGTGGAAAAAAACCAAAACCGGGCTATGTGTGTCGTGCCTGTGGAAGTGAACTCCATTTGCTTGAAGATTGCCTGGTCGCCAATCAGCGCCCGCCACAGGGCGAGAGACGAGGGGGCAAGCGTGGACCTGCGAAAGAGATCGGACGTGAGCTGTTTCATCTCTTCTTGGCCTTTTCCTACTATTAAGTTTCCATAGCGGATGAATGCTGGTTCTGCCTCTCCAATCCCAATCTTGCGTAAGTCGGAAAAAGCATTAAACCCGAGGTGATTCATAACATAGTTGGGCCCTTAGGAAGCATCTCATAGTTGCGATTGGCTCAGAATGCTATCTGACACTACCGAAGGGTCAGATCATTCCTACACAACCCTCAGATCGTGTAGCTGTCCCTGGGGGAGGACATGTCTTGATTGTCCCAATCACCCATTTCCCTACTTACACCACGTTGCCTTCAGACCTTGCTGGACCCATTGTGGAAGAAACTGAAATGTAAAATACCATCAGTGGTCGAGTCTTGAACTCTGATACTGAAACATTTTTTTTCTTTTTGGTCAGGTACAAGTCGGCCCTTCGGGCCATGTATGCCAAGTATGGTGCAGTCGGTGTTGCGTTTGAAGTTGGGCGCTTAAGCGCCAAAGGGGGTCATGCACATGTGCAATCTGTCCCTGTGCCGCTGGAACTCAAGGACAAGGTTGAGGATGCTTTTATTCAAGAAGGACGGCAGTTTGGCATTGATTTTGAGGAGAATGCTGATGCAGCAATGGAGTCATGTGCAAGAGGCAAAGGCAGTTATTTCAAAGTCGACCTGCCAGATGGCCGAAAAATGGTGCACTTGATCAAGGACCAAGTTCCCTTCAGTATCCAGTTTGGCAGGTACGTGTCCGTTCGTTTTGTCTCTGCTGTCGGATTGGGCTTTCATTTCGTCATCTATCCAGACAAGTCTTGGTCAACCTACTGGGTATGCCAGACCGCTTTGACTGGAAGGCGTGTATGTTGCCTGAGGATGAGGACAAGACAGATGCCCAGGCTTTCAAAGCTGGTTTTGCTCCGTTTGATCCTAGCGGTTAACTTGGACTTGTCAAACCCTCCCTCCATCATGTAATGTACTCGATGAGCGCCTTGCTCATCGAATCTATACTTTTTACGTGGCGCAAACACAATTTCGTATCAACTCATCCTCAGAAATGTATAGTCCAACAGAAGATATCACAGGTTTTGAAAGTCGCAGATACCTTTGTATAGGATGTATAGAGTATCCTGCAACGCTTCATACAGATAAATTTCAACATCGTACAGATCAAATTGAAGTATTCATCAAACTTAGGCCTAGGCCATCATCAAACTTGGGTCTAGATAAAGTGGTATCAGTCAGTTGAGGAGGGCATTCAAAATAACCTACAAAAGTAGGAGTCGTAGGGCTAAGCGACCCATTGACATTAGGTACTAGAGTATTGAGTGTAATGTCAATGCTCTTTTTGTAACTAAGTACCAGAGGACGAATATCAGTCATGCACACTACTACGACGATCTGATCACATACCCATGGCCCATATACCGAGTTCCTGTCTTCCTGGCTTTTTGAAGGACTTGGCCAATAGCATCCAATCCTCTGTCAAGGTCTTCAATTGGTGGGCCAAATGAGAGCCGCACGAAATGATGGCAAGGAGAATTGAACAGATTGCGGCGGTGGGCAGGGTTAATATCGAAAAAGATCCCAGGAATGACGATAGTCTTGTGCTTGAGCAGCTCCTCGAAGAATACAAGACCGTTGTTCAAGGGTTCGGGGAGCTTCTCGAGGTTGAGCCAAACGTAGAAAGTACTGTTGGGGGGAATATCGACATCGAGACCAAGCGCGTGGAGACGGGAAAGAACGTGGTCACGCTTGGCTTTGAAATGTTTCTGAAGAGCAACCTATTGGAGTTGAGTCGGCATGGGCATTCCTGTACCTAATCTAATCGAAAACATGCCTTTTCCAGCGCGACGAGAGAAGGGTCCAAGAGTGGAATGGCGGCCAACTGCAGCCTGGGAAATAAATGTCAATTGTGAAATGGGCGAGTTTTAGCCTGAACGCACGGGTGGTTTGCACCTCCGTCAAGGAACGACCCTGTACAAGATCGTGGTCAGTCCAAGTTGAAGTCAAGAAAAGGGCAGTGCCAACCAGACTGGGACAGCGCAGTGATCAAATTCTTAGGCCCAATGACCCAGCAAATTCTCCACCCAGGAAGACGCCAGTTCTGGAGCATTTCGTCAGAACTCGAAGGGAGCTTTTTCAGCCAATGAAACGCGAGAGGGAATACCTTAGTCAGGCCGTCGATGATAATTGTGGAATCTTCATTCACGTTCTCGACATACTTGGCTGCGGAAACGGACTTGCCATAATCATGCTCATTATTCGGATAGATGTACCAAGAGTAGAACTAAGGACCAGATCAGAGGGGGGAGAAGGCTTGAAAGCGTCGCATACCTCATCCAAAATCACTGTAGTGCCTTCACGACCAAGAGCAACAAGGTCTTTGAGATCGTTGCCCCTTCAGTGACGACAGGTATTAGATATGTGTGTTGAATGACTCCTATACAAACTCACTTGATGACCTGAGACGGATCATAACGCTCAGTGGAAGGAAGCACAGCAAAACGGAAAAACTACCTGTCCGGTGGGGTTGCGCGGATTGGATGCAAGAATAACCGCTAAACCTTGTGTCTGAATGTCTTTCTAAAAAAAACACATGAAGTCAGGTGCGGGTCCGAGTAAACGAACCTGCTGACCTTGGTTTGTTGAATATCAAGCTTATACTTAGTCTAAAAGGGATGTCAGTGCTTTTTTAGTACAAAAGGTCGGCAGATGATCACCTTGGCGTCAAGCCTGAAAGATTGAAGTCAGAAATTGTGATAAACAATGAAACACAAGACTAACGCAGTTGGAACAGGTACAAGTCGCTTGAAGGCGCTAAGGACTTGATCGTATGCAGTATAGTCCGGAATTTGGAAAGACTGCAATGCAGGGATATAAGAGCGCGACGCAGGTAATCAAAGACAGCACCAACCGTGTAAACGTCACCAATGACGGCTGCGACACGAGAAAGGCCAGAACGACCGCCTGGTACTATACAGACGTTTTCGTGGGTATACTTACTAGTCTTATCACTGCGATAAGTCACATTGTACAAGTTGGCGACAGCCTCCCTCAGAGCTGTAACATGATCGGTGAATTGTTTCATAATACAGGCGACTGAACGCACCTTTGACACCAGTAGTGGGAGCATATTCCAGGGAATCAGTAGGGATGGGGATCGACGTCGGACGGGGAGGTGCGTTCGGAATAGGACCGACTTCTGGGGCACCTTGCCCGAGGTTTGCCCATTCATGGGAGTTGGCATAGCTGAAGCCATTAGCCATAGCTCTTTCAGAGCAATAGATAACACCAGTGCTACCAGGATGTTCGATGCCTGGGACGGTTTCCTCATCCTGACAAGCGTTCGATCAGCACCAATCAGGCGATGATGCCACCATCGCATACCGGATTGATTGTCTGAGGAACGACACCTTTGGGCTGGTGGCCTGCAGCGCCGCGGAATATCTAGAAGAATTATCTGTGATATTGGACGCATAAGGAACATGGAACGAGTGACATACCTGGTGAGCCTCGGATTCTTTCTCATGTCGATATTGTTTTATGACATCGCGAACCTGGTCGACGATGTTAGTCAAGGACTTGACGCGGGGAAGGTGGAAATGCATGGATATGTGGGGGTACTGGAAGAAGGGGAACAAGGAACTATATAAAACGTACAATATTCTGAAACCTAGAAGGTGTCCTCGAGGGAGTAGACTCGTAGTCGGACGTAGGTTCGCTTGTAGACATAGTTGGATTAAAGCAAGGTGGTTGGTTGGGCACTGCTGTGCAGGTGGCATGTTGATGATCTTTAAGGACTCTATTTTTGGAAAACGGTCGCTATGTTGATACCGGCGGTGTCGTCACTTCAGCAGCGACGGCAAACGTGAGAAGCAGCGTCGGTGTCGAGGGCAGCGATATGAGCAACAACAGAGAGTTAGTCGCCAAGACATGGCAAAAACGAAGATGCTCGCAGAGCCAGAGCTTGAGCTTCTTTGAGCTTGCGGATCAAGGGAGCCGATGGATTGCCTCCTTCCTCTTATAACAGACATGGTCAGGACTTGTGCTATCGGACCATCTTTCGTCTTAGCTTTCTTCACGCCTCTCTCGGATCTCTGACTCTCCAGCTTATAAGACACCCCTTTGCTCCGGGTCTCCTCTGATACACCCTACATTTCTTCGAGTCATAATGGCCACAAAGTGTCGTTTCATCGCTGAACCCAAGACAGCTGCTGTACGTATGCTTGTGTCCTTTTCGAAAGAAAATCCCTCAATGTGGTTTCAGATCGTAGGGTGTCCCTTTAGGCGTGTTCTATCTTCACGATCAATGCGAAGTGATGCTGATATCACTATCTGGCTTATAACAGCGGTGGACAGGTGAGCTGTACGTACATACCCATTTGCCCAAAACTTATAACCTAGCAGCCGAGACCTGGCGTTGACAAGGGACCCATTCATCTCGTTGAGGCCGGCCTCATTGAGCAGATTACCGATCTCGGTTGGAAAGTCAAGTTTGACGGACACCACCAATTTGAAGACGTCGACGCCGTCAGTGATCCCCCGGTCGGCATTCTGAAAAATCCGCGTCTAGTTTCTCGTGTCACACAGGCGGTTGCGAAAGTAGTAGGAGAACATGCCCGCAACGGCGAACTCACTGTCACTCTAGGAGGTGACCACTCTTTGGTCTGTCCATGCAGTAGCATAACACACATGCATATCTCATTAGTGAAGTAGGCTCTGGGCACCGTGTCAGGGACATTGAGGTACTAATGCTACTATCCTTGGTTTCAGCCATTGACTCACGCTTGATAGTGCACACCCAGAAGCGTGTCTTATCTGGATCGATGCTCACGCCGACATCAATACCTCTGAGACTACGGAGTCAGGTGTGCTAGACGTTCTGTGATAAGCTGATAAGAGATTGGACTGACGTCGACTCAGGAAACATACATGGCATGCCCGTCTCCTTCCTTCTCGGTATCGGTAGTGAAGTATCTGAGTTTTCATGGGTGAAGCCGCTTCTCAAGGCTGACCGCCTTGTATACATTGGTCTACGTGATGTTGACGCAGCGGAAAAGCGTATTCTTCGCGAAAACAATATCAAGGTGTTCAGCATGCACGAGGTAGACAAGTATGGGATCGGAAAAGTCGTTGAAATGGCATTGGACCACGTTAATCCCAATAGAGATCGCCCTATCCATCTGAGCTTCGACGTAGACGCGCTGGATCCCACCGTCGCACCGTCGACCGGGACCCCGGTATTTTGAGGTAATTTTGCCCGATTGTCATCTACTGAGCCCCATTATGCAGGTTCGTGGCGGTCTTACCTTCAGGGAAGGTCATTACATTTGCGAGGCAATCTACGAGACAGGTTTACTCGTGGCATTGGACCTAATGGTAGGTAGCATCTACCTTTGTAGTCTCCATTTGCTGATGTCGAACAGGAGGTCAACCCGTCACTTGCGGACGCTGTCAGTGTTCATCAAACTGTGCAGGTGGGCTGCTCTTTAGTCCGGTCGGCGCTTGGTCAGTATTGTACCCGAAGTATGGAATAATCACTAAGCATCACTCACGATTTATGTAGGGGAGACGCTGCTGTAGGCTTTTTGGCTGTTTGCCTGGGAACAGTTTCTTTTTGTAATTATATTGCTCCGCAGGTGTGCCACACGTATGGCATGCGTAATGACGATCAACACTTTTGATAAAGACTCCCATTCGGATGAAACTGATATACTGACAAAGAATGTGTATCCAATCGGTTGGAGATCTAACCACTACTAGGTTGGAACTTGTGGTTTAGATTATTTTTGCTCCTGATTCACACTGCAACGTTCTCCCGTGGACTGTAACGAACCCGTGAAACCCGCATTTAGTGACGCCGTTCAAACTTACACATGACATTCCAAGCAACCTTTTCATTCCAGCAAGGACCATTTCTCCTGTTTTAATAGCCTTCAGCCATCTCATCCTGTTGCCCCTGCTTCGCCCATCCTTGATTGATATATTTCAGCGCAACAAAATCGGTTCGTACCCATTCCAGCTTTCATTTTAGATCAGTGATCCTATATAGCAAGCCTGTAGCTGCGGTGTTGAAAGCAAAATACCAAATGTGAAGTGCGCAAGTATTTTGAGATATATTTCATGATTCGCAGTCTCCCTTTCTGGCTTTACAGGACCTCGATTTGCCTCTCGAAAAACTACATTTCCTAGTTTGTCCACACTTTTGTGGAGGACTTCGGATTATAATACCGAAGAAGCCATTCGGAAAAAGGCCTCAACCTACGATCTCTTGCGTGGCTTGGCGTACATCACGATGCGGACGTCTGGCCATATGTTCAAAACAACACTGATGAACCAATTTCTTGAACTAGCAACGAGATTAGTAGATCAACTTACTTTCCCTTACTTCTCCGTGTCAAGCACTCTGCCGTAAGCCCCCACTGGAAAGTTATAACCTCCCACAGCTGCAGAAATGCAAATTAAATGAGAATACATGAAGTGTACAATAGCATGTGCATTTCTGTAAAACTACTGGAGCACTTATCGTGTGCGTTAACGGTCCCATATGGAGTACGCTGGATCAACGGCAATGCCGATAGGTTGTTTCACCTTTTTCTGCAATGATTGGATTCCCTAAGTAATGTGAGAACGGTGGGTGATTGTAGACCTTAGTTGGGGTCCATCATCTTCCTTGTCAAGATGTATTAGCCGCCAGAATGGGATAAAGACATTGATTACTTGAATGCTGGACCTTGAATTACTGTGAACATCTTGAATGTATGTGAAGGCAACGCTGAAGGGTATCAGATGAGGCCAGATGGCAAGCATGACTTCGACCTTAGCACTGTTACGCCCTCTATTGATGCTTCAGGGAAAAGATTTTGCAGTCCACCGGCAATACATATCGTGGGAGGGCTTCAAACGACTCGAAGATCAAAAGGTCGGCCAGTGAAAGGCTCATTACAGTGTGCGACCTTGACGGCGTATGTGAATGCGATGGAAGGCGTAAGAGTTTGATTGGAAAGGCCAGGAATGGCTATGTAACAGATGCGAGCTCGAATATGTACACAGTTGTAACACACACGTTGTCAACTTGATGGGCATTTAGATCGGAATATGCCGAATGGTGATTTGTTAGAAGACATACCAGAGGGTGACCAGTCCGTCAGCAAGAAAGCAAGAGATGGCTCCGCAGAGCTCGTCGTCTGCAATGACGACCTCGGTTCAAGTTGGTGCGTGCATTCCTTTCAAATATTCGAGCTTACTGACCTTGCTACCAGCTCTTCGCATCCGTCCCCCCACCAACCAGGATTCCACCTCTATCCCCGCTCGTTTCCAACGCTCAGTCATTCATGCTAATTCGTCAAATACGGTTTCAATTGAAGCAACTTCCGTCAATGCGTCAGGAACTCTCAGTATACCATCTACACCTTCCTCTGGTTCTGCTGCGAAGAAACAACAGTTTTCTTTTGACCAGGTTCATCCTCCCAACACGACCCAGTATGACCTCTTCGTGTCTACCGCGAAACCTCTTGTGTCTCGCTTCATCGAAGGATTCAACTGCACTATCCTCGCGTATGGTCAGACGAGCAGCGGCAAGACCTTCACCATGACTGGAATTGACCTAGACGCGGACCCAACGGATCCTAACAACGGCATGGGAATCGTTCCAAGAGCAGTCTCAACCATCTTTTCGAGTGCTAAACAGCTCAAGGAAGAGCGCGGGGGGACCTGGAACTATAGCGTCAAGGGGTCGTTCATTGAAATCTACAATGAGGATCTTATCGACCTTCTCAGTCTAGATGACATGGCGGGTGTGCGACGTGAAGTCCAAATCAGGGAGGACAAGGATGGCCATATTATTTGGGGCGGCCTCCGCGAAGTCAACGTTAGAAACGTCGCCGAAGTGATGTCGTGAGCACGTTTCCAGTCGTATCATCGTGCAGAAGCTAATACGAATCTTTACGAAGCCTTCTCCGGAAGGGCACGTCCATTCGGCGCACTAATGAAACAGATATGAATGCCCAATCATCACGCTCGCACGCGATTTTCTCCTTGACGCTGACTCAAAAGAGATATACTGGATCAACCCCTCTGCGTTCATCCTCCCCCCTCCCTCATGCTGGCCGTTCACCTTCGCGACTGGTACGCCCCGGTTCGATGATTGCATCCCCTTCGGCTACTCGTGTAGCATCGCCTACATTTGGGCGACCCTCAACACCGAGCTTTGCGGCGGCGATGGGCCGAGGGGGTTTACGGCCTTCCAGTGCTCTCGGTCATATTGGTGAACGTTCAAACCACGCTAGTGGCGACGACGAACACGGTGAATGGGTCACTATCGTCTCCAAATTTCACTTCGTCGACTTGGCAGGTTCTGAACGAGTAAGAGAACGGTTCCAGTGATTACATGGCCTTGTTTTGACATACTTACAGCTCAAACGTACTGCTGCAGCAGGTGAACGTATAAAGGAGGGTATCTCAATCAACAGCGGTCTCCTAGCCCTTGGAAATGTCATCTCTGCCCTTGGCGATCCTTCGCGTAGCAAATCGCATACTGCATCTCACATTCCTTATCGTGACTCTAAACTGACCCGTCTTCTTCAAGATTCTCTTGGCGGCAACGCCCATACCCTTATGATTGCCTGTGTCAGTCCCGCTGAATGGAACGCGAATGAAACTTTGAATACCCTCAAGTATGCCAATCGTGCCAGAAATATTAAAAACCGCGCCGTTCTTAACGAAAAGGAAGACGGTTGGGATGATGTGGAGTGGCTACAGGGAACTGTTACCCGTTTACGGAAAGAACTCAAAGCCATCAAGGAAGGAAGTATGGTGGTCAACAATAACTTGTCGTCGGAGCTTGTGGATTCCAGCGCAAGTAAGAAGGTTATAGCCCAGATGACTGAGCTGCAGAACAATTACGAGGTCATGCGCAGTAAATTCGTCGAACGTACGGAGGAACTCACACGTTTACGGAGGGAACTCGGAGAAAAACAAAGAATCAGCACTGCAGGAGCCGTCGGCGCTACAGCTCGGTATGAAGAGATTGTTGGACCGGTTATTGAGGAGTATGAGAAGACAATTGCCACGATAGAGGCTGAACTCAGCCTCAACAAGGCGGCGTTGAGGCATACTAATGAACTCGTTGAAGAAAAGGAAGAGGAATTGGCTGTTCTTACGGAGCGTCATGCCACGACGGAACTCTACGTAGAGGAACTCCGAAGTAGAGTTGCTAAGTTGACAGAACGGGAATCGTCTACAGAGGTGCATCTCATTCATTCATATTTCGTGTCGAGGTTTCTCATCAATCTTTTCAAGGCATATGTCCGGGACTTGGAAGAGAAGATTAAATCCTATGACGAGACCTCGATAACTTCAAGCGAATCCTTAACGGATTTGAAACGAGAAGTTGCTCGTTTCAGAGAGGCCGAATCATCATCTGCACAGTATATCGCGGACCTCGAGGCTCGTTTGGGACGCTCTGACGAATCTGTTCTTAACCTTCAACAAACGGTTGAAAGATTAGAGAATGAGTGCGAACGCCGTCAAGACGAAGTCAAATCCCTCAACTCACGCTTGGAAACACTGCGTGAGGACGGAAAGAACTGGCGAAGTGACCTAGAGGAGCGTGAAAGAAGAGTCAAGGAGTTGGAGTCAAGGATGGCTGAATGGGAGGCCAAAAAGAAGGAAGCGGGTGATGTCAGAGCTCGCTTGGGTGGTATGGTTGATGAAGTTGCTTCAGCAAGAAAGAGCTTGGAAATTGATATGGCCAATCCTCCCAAGATTTCTGAGCGAGAAACTTCCAGCGATGTTACATCGATCGAACAGATGTCCGAAGCGTTGACCGAACCTTCTGATTCCGCTTTGGAAAAGCAGCTTTTCGCTCTTCAACAAACCCACACGGCGACTTTGGCTGATTTATCAGCGATTACAGCCAAGTATCGTGACGCCCTCCGAGAAATTTCTGATCTTGCCGCTCAAATCCAGGAAGCCAAGCTCAGCAATTCAGAGCCAGTCCGATCGGAATCTCCGGAAACCCTTGTAGAGAGTCCACTAGTCAGGCGGCGGATGACCAGCGGTAAAGTTAAGGATACTGAGTCTCAGTATAACTCTGTTGGAAGGCGCCTTTTTTTTCGACAAGCGGCCTCGGCCGAATCGCTACACGCGAGGTGAGTCTATGAAGCTCTGCATTCCTGCCAGAATCTTACTGTCGACAAGGTCGCTCTCACAATCACAATCGCTGTCGCAGGAGCTGTCGTCGGTGCACTCACGCAAAGCATCCTTCTCCAGTCACGGGACGAGTAGCTCCCATTCTCCCTCCAATTCTCACGGCACTTTGAACTATCTGTCTGGTGTTCAACCCAATCTCTCTATCTCACTTCCCAGCTCATCCCCTATCAATGGCAATGAACGCTCAGTCCACAGTCTTGAGAATGAGATTATGCGTCTTCAAGAGGTTCTCAGGGAACGAGAAGCAGAAATCACTCTTCTGGAAGAGTCGCTCAAGGAGAGTCGAGAGGAAAAGGGTTCTGTGTCCCCTACAATTTCTGTTACTGGAGAGCCTCTCCCGCAGCCCAATGGGAAGTTGAATGGAGCTGCTGCTGCTGCTACCCTGTCTCCCAAGACTCTGAATCAGTTCGATCACATTCGCAAGACGATGGAAAACGGAATCAATTGTGCCCACACGGACACTGGCTCGGAAGTAAACAGCACCTCTGTCCTTTCGGAAGCAGACGAGTCTTTAGAAAGGCTCAATGAATTGATGTTGTGAGTATTGGCCATCGATCCCCTTGCACTCACTCTAATGTACATTTCAGGTCAATGGCTCAGAAAGAATCACATCATCGAGAGGTCGTAGATAGCCTGAATACGCAACTTAGTCAGGTTCAGCGTCAATTGGATGACCTTACGACACTGTCTCGTGATCAGGTAGAGTTTACCAGCGCATACCTCCTTTTCTTATCTCAGGCACCTTATAGGCTCTTAATATGTCGACCGAAATTGATGGTTTGCGAAGGAGGCACGATGAACATCTAGAAAAGCTGGAAGAGGCTGAAAGTCAAGCTAGTGCCCTTACGGAAGCTTTGAAAAAAGCTGAAACTGACTACAAAATTGAAATCGATGAACTTCGGAGACGGCATCAAGCGATCTTGGATGCTAAACTTACCGAATTTAATGACACACTTGCTCACACCAAACAAGACCACTCTATCTCTTTGTCTCGCCTTCATGACGAGCTCGCAGCTGCTTATGCCGCGCTCGAGCAATCTCATCGCGACCATGACCAGAAGCTTGGAAAACTTGAAGTACGTCATTCTGAAGAACTTCGTCTTCGACTCCAGGAAGCACACAGCAATCTTGATCTTACGCGCGACGAGCATCAGAAGGCCATGAATAGACTTCTGGCCGATCATTCTGAACAACTGAAGCAGAAGGATGCAGAGGCCGATGCTGTTCTCCAGCGCACAGAGGAGGAATATTACAACGCTTTGACGAAGCTCCGTGGAGATCATGCAGATGCTCTTGAAACACAAGCAGCAGAATCAAAAGTAGTCTTGACGAGATTGCGCGAGGAGCATGCTGCGGAGTTGCGAATGGCCGAAATTGCTCGTCAAGGATCACTTTCTGAATCCGAGTCATCCCAAGCTCGTACTCTGAAGGAGCTTCAGGATGCTCATGCGGATGCCATCTCCAAGAAGGAGGTTTCTTTCGTTCAACAACTTGAGGCTCTGAAGGCTGATCATGCAAGGACTCTGGCGACGAAGACGGAAGATTTTGCTCTCGACATGGATCGTCTTCGTTTGGAGTACGAGACGGCCCTTGCGAAACTCAAAGAGGAACGTCGAGTAGAAGTAGATAGTCTTCACTCGGCTGTTGCTGAAGCCAAGGCAGATCTCGTGACTGCTTCTCTCAAGGCATCGAAAGACATGGATCAGGCGATCCTCACGTTCAAAGAACAACAAGCTTTCGCCTTGCAGGAGCTACAACATTCTCACGATGACCAACTTGCCGCATTGAAGGCTACACATGAAGCGACTCTCCAGAAGACCCGAGACGAGTCCGAGGAAGAGCGTTCACGGCTCACTCAGTCGCAAACAGATGTGATAACCAAACTCAAGGCTCAGCATCAGAAAGACCTAGACAACATCAACATTACTTTAGATACCCTCAAGGAGGACAACCGACTGGCTACTGAGACTCTTCGGGAACAAAATGAAAGAGCGCTTGGTGAAGAGGCGACGCGTCTCTCGTCCCTTGAAGAGCATCATGCTGCACTAGAAACTCTTCGGTCGCAGATTCGGGTTCTGACAGATGAGAAGGACAGTCTTTTCAAGAGCCTCGCCAACCTCCAAGCTGAACATAGCGCAACGCTGGAAGCTGGTCAGACTTACATGGAAGAGAAGACACGTCTTTCAGAAAGGTTTTCTGCATTGCAGGAAGAAGATCACGAACGCCTTCAAGTGGTTGCAGCACAGGCGGAATCCCTTGGTAAAGAGAAGGATTATCTCTCGAGAAGCCTTGTCGCCATTCAGGATGAACATCGAGAAAGTCTCAAGGCAATGCAATCCGAGGTGCAGCAACTTGTTGAAGAGAGAGATAGCCTCTCGAAACAGATGGCAGCCCTGCAAGATGAACAGGCAAAGAGCCTTGACACCATTCAGTCCCAAGTGCAGCTTCTTAGACAAGAGAAGACTCGTATGTCAGAAACCATTGCTGTCCTCGAAAGGGAGCACCGCGAGGGCCTTGAAGCTGTTCAATTACGAGCTGAGCTCCTTGCATCGGAGAAACAACGTCTGTCGGAGAGCCTTGAGGCTCTTCAGGCCGAACATCACGTCAGTCTTCAAATAGCCAAGTCTCAGGCTGAACTCGTTGAGGAGAAGAAACGCCTTGAGGATGGTCTTGCAAGTCTCCAGAGTGAACACCAAGAAACTTTGAAAGCCGTACAGTCACAAGCTCAGTTACTCGAAGAGAAGGACCGTATCTATGCATCCCACGTTCGAGATCTAGAAGGCCTTCGCGCTGAGCATGATCTCGTCCTCCAGGAACTTGATTCTCATAAGGTGGCGACCGACGAATTCACTCTTGTTCGTGAGCAAGTTAGGCACCAGTATGAAGAGGAGATGGAGAAGAAGGAAACTATTCTTCGCAATACGCAGGGTCAGCTTTCCAGTGTTGTTGGTGAGCGTAATGATTTGGAGGCCGAGGTTGCGAAATTACGAGGAGAACTCGACAAAACTCGCGGGGAACAGTCTAGGTTGATCCGAGAGGTTTCTCAACGTGAATCTTTCGTTGGGGAGTTGGAACGGCATCGTTCTGCTCTCGTAGAAATGCAGGAAAACCTACAGAAAGTTAAAGACGAGAAGGATGCCATCCAGGTTGAACGGAGTCGAGCAGAGAATTTGGTTCGTGAGCTGCAGGCTCAACTGGCTCGTAGTGCTTCTCCTCCCCATAGCCGACCTGCTCCCGAGCGGAATCTAGCTTACACGCGCGCAACTGGTCTACCTACGATAAAGCTTCCTCCTCCAACACCTCCTCCATCTGTTCCTCCTCCGCCTGCACCCATGCCTCGCGTTCCTCCTTCCGCAAGCATAGATGCATCGCTCAGCGTTTCATCAAATAGCTCCCCAACCGTCGCCTCGACCTCATCAAGAGAATCACAACTTGAATCACCCTTAACATCTGTACCACCGACTAGTCCCCCTCCCACAGAACCAAAGCTTTTCGCCAAGATTGAGCAGCAGGCTAAACATATCGACGAGCAAGAGGTTATGATCAAGACGCTTAACAAGCAGTTGACGCATTGCGAAAGCGATCTGCAAACTCACATGGATCTTGTGAGCACTCTGGAAACATCATTGGGTGAATCGGAAAAGAATCGTATGCGTTTTTTATCCTATGTTCTTATTCCTAGTAATGCCTCTCGTTTGAACAGTTCGTAAAGCGCGTATGCATGCCACGGAAATTGCGCGCGAACGAGATACCCTCAATGTCAAACTTGAAGCCGTGCGGAACGAACTAGCAGAAGCCAAACGTGAAGTTGTCACAGTGCGAAAATCGATCGTGGAAGAAAAGCAATCTCTGGAACAAAAGCTTGATGAGGAGCGAAAGGCTAAGGAGCGGGCTAGGTCACAACTTGATTCACGAATGGATGAAATCCAAAGACGCAAGTCCAAATTTGCGTGCCTATGATTTTCTCGTTCATTCACTGCATCAAATATTTTGTTTATCTCCTCTCGGCCAATTGAAGGTTGGATCCACTCTTACGCTGTACTTCACGATCATTACGCACTCATCTGGCGCTCATTCCCACACTCACTACTACTCGAGTCCATAAGGACCGCTCTATTGTAGACCGCTCTGTAGATACCCGTATTTTATCTTTGTGTTATGATTTCTTCTGTTAGCTCTCTGCCATCACTGTGATATTCTACTGAACATATGCTACATCAATGTGACTCCCTTCAATGACAAATTGATATTGGACAACATTGCCGTCGTACATCAGTGCGTTGCCGTGACTACCAGTGTTTCAGCGGCTTTATAGTCATGTTCATAGCGAGACGTCTCATTGGTCGTTTTGTTACTCTTTCACGTGCCACAGGAGTCCTTCCACCGTACTCTAGGCTTTCCAGCAAGCTTGCTGCACCTAAAACACTTCCGTCATTTTCCCTGGAGGGAAAGGTTTGTTTTGGAGTGAAATCTTAGACTTGATCACGTATTTCGAATTGACGATCAGCAGGTTTGTCTTGTCACCGGCGGTGCGAGAGGCCTGGGCTTTGAATTTTGTCGAGCATTTGCAGACTCGTGAGTTAATTGATACTTCGTAAAGATCATTGCGAATCGGACGACGTCCGCAGAGGTTGTAAATCACTAGCAATCGTCGATCTCAGAGGTGACGAGGCCCAAAAATCGGCGGATGAACTGACATCCTATGCAGTAGGTTCGTTGAATGTTCTTTGTTTTTTCTTTACCTTCAGTGTGCCTAGATATCTCGATTTTTATCTTCTGTAGCGAGTCAACTCGGAGAGGCAGTGGACTTCAACTTCATAGGTGTAGAATGCGATGTTTCTTCGGAATCATCGGTCCAGGAAACATATGGCACAGTTGTGGACATCTTTGGGAAAGTCGATTCTGTTGTTGCGTCAGCTGGTGTGTGGAAGAAAGATTTGTCATGGGCTTGTGCTAATCTACTATGTGAACACAGGGATTGTCGAGAATTACACAGCATTCGAGTAAGTACTTGTGACCTACACTGATCCTCTCAAATTTGATCAGGTTTAATGTAAAGCTACCCTTCAGACCGTATCAAACGCTTGTATGATATAAATGTCCACGGTGCATTCTATACAGCGCGTGAAGCAGCTAGAAACATGATACCTCAGGGTAATGGTTCAATTATCCTTGTTTCCAGCATGAGTGCCAACGTATGTGCTTCTTCTCTCTCATATACAAACAATCTCATACTTCACTACAGATTGTCAACATCCCTCAGGTCGATTGCCACGATAGCTCTCTTTCAAACCGGTCGTTGACTTGACCCTTTGCATCTAGCCTCAAACGCCTTACAACGCTTCCAAAGCTGGTGAGCACGCGGGACTTTCTGTAGTATGCGACTATTAATTAAGACGGTCCAGCGGTGAAGCATATGGCTGCCAGTCTTGCCGTCGAGTGGGCTAAGACGGGCGTCCGAGTCAATGCCTTAAGGTTCAAAGTCCATTCATGATTGAGAAGGATTTGACTCAATGGTCCCTGATACAGCCCTGGTTATATGTTGACAAAACTCACAAGAACAATCCTCGAGAACAACCCTAATCTTAAGGTATATTCGATTCACCGATTGAGGACCACTCTGATTCCCTATCTTCCCCTAGAAAACCTGGGAAATTTTGACTCCTATGGGCCGGGTAAGCCTTTCTCGCTGCAGCATCATCCTCTAATAGTAGATCTCTCGTCAGATGGGCGAACCAGAAGACCTGGCTGTTCGTCGACTCCCTTTGATTCGGCTTGGATCAGCATCGATCTGACGTTCCTTACAGGGTGCTATCGTCTTCCTAGCCAGTGACGCCTCAAAATTCGTGACAGGTACAGAGATTCGTGTCGATGGTGGATATTGTGTCATTTGAACGAACAAATCATCGACTACTTAGCACATACTCTTGCATGAAAGGAATTTCGGATATGAAATCACTCGAACATCGATACTGCCTTCAACTTGCCCTATACATAACTGTATATCATCTTGCCTTTGAGAGCTGTAACTATTCCGCCCAAGATTCCAGCTAAGCTTAGCGTGTACCGTGATGTTGAGTCAGTTGCTTCCGCGGTCCGACACTCAGCGGAAGCTAATTCGGCTGTTCCTCTGAATCGTGACGTTCATCATGTCCTCTGAACCCACCCAAGCAAGCTCAGCTACAGGGACCCCAAAAACATTTGAGTTCACAAAGCGCAAACGGTGGGCTGATCTTTTGGTGACCGAACTTGCGGATGGGATCAATCTCGTACTCTCTGAAACGTATATCATCCTCTACTGTGCGCCTGTCATAACAGAAATGACGGGTTGGAAAAGTGCCGATCTCTTAGAATGCGATTTTCTTGAGTTAATTGCAACACGTCGGTTACCCATTCCATGATAATTGCCTCAACTGAAGCCTCTCTTCCAGCTGAAGACCAAACTACTTTTCAAAACACTTTTGACGAATCGATACACAAAAATTCGGGCCTACTTGCCTACGTTCACATCAATTGCAGTGAGAAACTGCCATCATACCCCTTTACCACAAAGAATGTTCTGTTCGAGATCCAGGGACGACCTCGTTCAACAGAACCAGAAGGCCTCTTTTTCTTTCTTACCGTCAAGCCCTACCCAAGCCGAAATACTGATTCGTAGGTTATAGTGGTCACCCATGGCCTAGGAATTCATTGTTGGGCGAATTCTGAATATTCATTTCAGGCTGAGCACGTACATGGACATCAAAATGGACAACGACAACCTACAGCGTAGACACACGGAACTCAGCAAACGCCTGCCACAGAAGTCCGCGACCTCGCCTATGACAGTCGCACCTATTCAAATCTACGCGACTTCTCCCATCCAATCGACCTCCAACACCACAATACAATCTAGTATCGATGCTTCCAGCTCCTATCATCCACCTTCTGGTAGTGGTCTCACCGAGTTCGATACTCTCCTAGGGACTTCTTTTGAGAGCAGTTTGTTCACTGGTGCACCGGTCCCTCCGGCCAATCCTTCTCTTGGTGAGGATGACAATGAGGACGCATCGAGAAGAAAGAAGGTATGTCTTGTGTCTGTCGCGAAGATCGGCCGGTTGACTATATTTCGCAAAGCTAAAGAAGATAACGGCCGGGGAGCAGTATGTGTGTATAACATGTGGCCGTACTGATTCTCCCGAGTGGCGCAAGGTTCGGGCAAGGTCTGAAATCAGGCATCTACTGTCAACTCATGGTCTCATAGGGTCCGCTCGGTCCAAAAACCTTATGCAATGCTTGCGGTCTTCGCTGGGCAAAGCAAACTCGGTCCGGAAAGGCTGAAGATACCGGTGACAATACCCAATATGACTCATAAGGAAGGACATTTCAGGTTTCTGCCAGTGAGGATCGATGTTGTCGAAGTACTGTATGTACAACCCATCTAATAGTAACAAGGCTTTTTGTATATAGTAGGGACGATTGTGTATCTGTAGTTACCAAGCTTATTTAAGGTTAGATTCTCTTGCCAATACATTTACATAAATTGATTTTTTTTTGCTCTGCTGTTAACCGTTCCTCAATCATTTCAACCACTATCCGCAGTAGTAGACTGCTCGTCCTACTGCAACCATCCTCAGAATGGCCCAAGAGATTCACACCTTGGCTCAGACCCCTATCACATCTCATGCCTTCAGTCCAGATCGCAGTCGTTAGTTTCCTGATCCCATCCTCCATGCCAGCGTCCAATCGCTTATCGCATCCTCAGGACTGGCTGTCAGCTTGAATTCCAATGACGTTCAGATATTCTCCCGCCAGGGCTCGGAATTCGTTCCCTCTGATACACTCTCAGAGGTACGCACGTCTTTCACCTTCGGTTCTGAATAAGCTTGATTTCGCTTGGCTACATACAGCACGACAAGTTAATCACCTCTATTGACTGGGCTCCCCAGTCCAACCGCATTGTCACGGCATCGCAGGACAGGAACGCGTATGTCTGGCAAGAGACGATGGATCCTGAGACGGGCAAGCTTTTATGGAAGCCAACTCTGGTGCTATTGAGGATCAATAGAGCCGCCACCCATGTTCGATGGAGCCCTAAAGAAGACAAGTTTGCTGTAGCGAGTGGTGCACGGTATGTAGCACTATTTCGTATATTGTGTGTTCGCATAGAAGTTGTTGCTTTCAGTGCCATTGCAATCTGTTCCTTTGATGAAGAGAATAATTGGTGGGTGTCGAAATTGCTCAAGAAGCCGATTAGATCCACTGTGTTGTCCGTGGACTGGCACCCAAACAACGTCTTGCTTGCATCTGGTAGCGCAGATATGAAAGCTCGCGTGTTCTCAGCTTATATCAAGGAGGTTGACGCACGGTACGTCAGAGAACAGCAGTTGCTTATCACTTATCTGACCTTCACATAGCCCTGCTGCCACTGTCTGGGGTTCAAAGCTTCCCTTCAATACGCTTTGTGGAGAGTATACCAGCCCCGCTGGCGGATGGGTCCATGCTGTTGAATTTTCACCCTCTGGAGATGCACTTGCTTTTGCGAGTGAGTCAATGATTTCTGTTATCGACTACGTGCAACTAAGTATCATTAGGCCATGATAGTTCGGTCAACATCGTCTATCCCACGGGTCCAGTGATTAACATCAGAATTTCATCGCTGCCTTTTGTGACTCTCACTTGGAAAGAGGAAAATATTCTCATTGCCGCTGGCCATGATTGCCAGCCAGTCGTGTTTTCTGGTTCAGAAGAAGGATGGCAGAGCGTCGGTAGTTTGGATGCAGCGACTGGCTCTCAATCAATGGACGCTGGTCGCGCCGGCTATGGAGGCAACTCGAGTGTCGGGCGTCTGAAAACCGGGGCTTTTGCCACTTTCCGTGACGCAGATACTCGTGGTCATTCGAGTATACCTGGCTCAGGTTCACTTTCTCCAGACACTCAGCTCTTGACTGTGCACCAGAACACAATAACCAGCATCCGATCCTACCAAGGGCACCCTGGGCAGGTTTTAAAAGTCAGTACGACGGGTGTTGATGGGAAGCTTGTCATCTGGGATGCAAATGCCGTGGTTGGTGGTCGCTAAATTACAATAGTTAGATTACATGACTTCTGGTCACTTGTACAAATTATTCCCGGATAGTATTATCGTCGAGCTCGTTTGAGTCATATGCGAAAGAGTCTCCCACTGGTTGTTCGTTGATGACTCCCCAAACGGAGGCTTTGAACTAGCCATTTAAGCGATATCAAGCAACCATCGCGTCGAACAAAGACAGAGCACGTACGAGGGTGAGCACTAGCCCCATCTTTTTTTCTAGCACCCGGAGACGTGCCAGCAGCATGTGGTCCGGTTCCTCGCTGATTAAACGCGTCTTTTGTGTGACCTTTTTGTATAACAATGTCCGCAATCAACCAACCAGCACTCACTACCTTGCGGTTACGTACCAATCTAACATGCTGCGCCAGCTTTGCATACTCCCAAAGGACTTCTGCCTCTGTTGCACTTAGACTGGGATGGGATTCATATGGGTTGGAGGTGAAGATGTCGTTCGTGACCATGGAAACTAGCATTGTTACTCGCCGGTAAAATTGCAGCGTATAAAAGCGTATAAATTGATCCTACCTTGATCATGAGTTCGGCACGAACGGGTCCTCGCTTTCACAAGACGACAACTAGAGACTTGGGAGTTCTCGACTCGGGACGATATGTACTTCTACTATGTAGATGTGACGGTTCATTTCACGCGGTGACCTACGGTATACTGATTCCCGATTTTTAGTATCAGGCTGTGGCAGGCCTTCAAGCTTCAGCACGTTTACCTTGAGTCCTTGACCATATGATAATGGATCAACGTCGGTTCCGTTCTCATCAAATGGGCTCTTCGGAGGAGACGCAGATCTGGTATCTTTGTCCTCCAAATTGGCCTGATTTGACGCCGAAAGTCTCGAGGCAAAAGACAATAAAGACGAAGCGGTCGTCACAATGAGTAACCTCCTAGAACAATTAGAACAACTACGCATGATGACTACTAAAATATGGACGCATTTACCCCTTACCGCGGATCCAGGTTCAGATCAAACGTACAAAATAGCTACGGGCTCAGGTTTATCCCCAAGTTCTCCCAAACTTCATCTCATCATACTAGCCTGCCTGTCGGGCCTTCCATTCCTTTCTAGTCTGGCATACACTCTATGGTATCATCAATCGACAATAACCTTAGTTTTAAAAGCGGACATGATGCTTTCTTCCCTCCATCAGTCCACTCCTGTGGGCCTCATCATTGTATGGCTTACTTCTGTGATGCAACGGAAGAGTCCGCAACGCATATGTTGCCTCTCGGAGGCACATCCTCAACACATCTAGAGGAGGTGCCTCGGGAATACTTTGTCCAATCACTACGTGCTTTGGCTCCCAGTTATTGGGATAAATCTGAGACGTCCGATTGTACTATCAGTTCGTCTGATCCTTCTTTAATCATTGCAAAGCAAACTGATTAGCTTGAATAGTCATACCTATTCCTCAAGTGCCAGGCGGGTCTTTGCATAAGACTGCTGCTGGACCACTCACACCCCGAACACATACGACCACTTCCAGCTTGTACGATCCTTCTGGCTCGGGCCGGAGAGCGACCGAGCCAACCTTGGATCTTCCGCCGCGTTTACGTCTCCAGGTATACATCGCGATTGTCTTTTCGTTCATCACCATTTACCACGATTCACAGTTGCATGTGGATTACCTTTCCACTCATTCAAGTTACATTCGCGCCCTGTTGAGCGGTGCAAACCCACTTGACCTCGTTCATACCACCAAGGACACCTACAATGGTCCACGATCGGACCGCCGCTACTCTGTACCTGCAAATCGCCTGCCTCGCCTGTTGCCGGGTCCATCGAATCATCCTACCCTCTATCTTCCCGTTCCCGATCCTTCATCTTTCCATTTGATCGTTCATTGGATGTACTTTGGTGACACCACCTATATGGAAGAGTGTCTGTCCAAAAAAATTGTTCACTGGGAGGGTCTTGCGCGCAACGTCGAGTATCTTGGGGTTTCCTCAGAGCTGAAACTATTTCTAAAGATGTGGTACTACGGAGAGGAAATTGATGACTCTGACGAAGACTCCAACGGTGCTTGCGATGATAGCGATTTCAACAGCGAGCTGGACGATTATAACCCGACCACAGCCTCGGGAGATGGGAGCGATCTCGAATTAGAAAATGAAAATGAACCGCCCAGGGGTAGACCGCGAATACGTCGTCCTTTCTCCTATCAAGAAACCGGAACCAGCCTGTGGTGTAATTAACGAGTCTTGTGCTTCACTTGGAACTCGGACAGTTCCCTGTTTGGACTTTCTCAGTTCTCTTCCTATCATTATTGGATTTCTTTGTCCCTTTCTTATTATTATATTGCACACTCCCCGAAGGTATTCGTCTTCCCCTTTCGTCAACCATGAACCATGCTCTTACGACCCCGTCCACAAACCGTCATTGTACGACTCAAAACAATAACTAGAAATGGATAAGCACTGTCCGCAGAGCGAGTTATCCCCATCATGTATTGGTATCGTAAGTGATACTGAAGTCTGAAAGACTGATAGCAAAGTTATTGTCTATCCAAGTCGGATCAGCCCGAACTTCCACTACTAAGAACAAAAACGAAAAACAAAAAGGATTAAATAGATTCCACGCACAGGGACAGCTCCAAAAGGGAGTGTTGATGTGTGACAGAGATAATGTCTCGAAAAACGGATTATGTACCAGTAGATGTGATCTATCAGAAGGAAAGAAATATTCTGTGAGCGGTGCAATGAGCACCGCAGCAGACTCACAGCTCCGTACCAAATGGCCAATTCGCAACATTGCAGGTGAGTCGCTCTTCATCTTCCACGCAATCAAGATTGTAATCGGGTTTACGCTCCGGGAAACAATCATTGTAGGTCAATTGAGGTGAAGTTTTATTAATGATCACAAGACCCCCTTTAAGAAGGAAGAGGCAATTTTTTCTTCTGCGTTACAAAGTCTATGAATTTCGGGGGCCTATGTGGTAGAATTGTCAGACGATCTGAGAAGCTCAGACAGGTACTACATACGAAAAGTCCTATATGAAAGACTTTGAGCGGTTTCCCACCTTGACACCTGGACGCCAATGAATTACTCTAGCATTTTCTCCCCGGCGAACAGTCCCCAAAAAACTTATATAAAAAGGCTGCATAGAAAGATCCCTTGGTGATGGCTCGAGATAGAGGAAAAGGGAAGCTCACCAACTTGAACTTAATGTTACGGTTCTGTAGACCATCTCATACAACAATGATACCCACAGTCGACTCCTGAGAGCAATACTCTCTCCATATCCCAATTGTGTAGCGTCAACTCGGGGGCTGAATAAGCCGGAGAACTTACTTGGTCCCACTTTGTGTTTTCATCAAGTTTTCACAATCATGGAGATGCACTCCGTCTCCAATATCGGCGATAAGAAGATATCCACCGGCGCCAAGGAAGATGTCCTCTGGCTTCAGGACTCGATGTCAGACACTGCGATCCTCGATAAATTCTGATCCAGCTGCAATGAGTACTATATTGCAGAAAAGTATAAAAGCACTCGAAGTCACTCAAATGATCCCCGGTTCTGGAGCATGTACCACAAGTTGCCGCATGGAATGTACTTCATCAAGATACTTAGACTATACATAATCTTTTGGTCTTTTGAACACCTGCGATATACCCGCGACAAAAGGATTCCAAAGAAGTTTCGTTAAGGTCGAGTATTCGAGATCTTTGAAATTGAGGTAAATTTTTTGTTTACCAGGTATAACTCGTTTTGAGACGAAAGCTGCTGTCGTTGTCGGAGGCTCAAGCATCTGATCTAGTAAATAAGTACTTTGAGTGCATAAGTATATAGATCCGCACCTGTCAAGGCGGTATCTTGAACGAAACAAACGAAAAAGGCTCAGGAGGACCTTGACAATTGCATCTTTACCTGGTAGTACTAGCAGTCGTTAGGCTGCCGAAGTTGCTCGCAACTGGACAGACTATTTACCAAGCAATTTCGAGCATTATATATCTGACAAGTCGAATTTAAGAGGTCGTGAAGTTGAGGTAGTCCCAGGCAGTAACAACCTCAAGTTCAAGTTGAGTATAGTAGAGTACAAGACATGTACAAAGTGGCGACCAGGAAAACTGGGGTAAGTAAGCTGGGATAGCTCGGTGAACACTGGCCTTAGCATTCTGATTCTCTTCCAGGAACGAACAGAGGCCTTGTTGTATAATCACGGCCCGCAGCTAAGACCGTTCAACTTTCAAGGAGTGGTTGAAGTCTAGGTTCGACTGTCGGCATCTCGGCTGATTGATTAGTTCTGGATTCATCGTTGATTAAACGCTGATTCCGAGTCATCGACCATCTACGACAATGGCAGTTCACGCCACAGACACACTCCCTCATCACTGGAGATATGTTTCAGAGGGTGGAGCGACTATCGTTTTTTCTTATGTTGGTCCACCTAACGTTCAGTTCGATGGTACTGTTCTGCGCCTGAGGAAGGCTGCTCTTCCTACAATCGACACGCAAACATCATTGAGTAGTATGGGTACACAAGATGAACCGGATGATCCTATGATCGAATTTCAGCAGAAATGTATGGAGAGACTTATCCCACTTGAACATTTGCCTCGCTTGGAGTCTGTCTACGTCACACGTGAATGGCTCGAGTCTCTTAATTCTCTCCATGATGCCGAGCGACCTCAGGATAGGAGGGCCAAAGACCAAATTGATGTAACACGTAGAAAAGCTGTCCTCGCAACAGATCTTGTTGGTGGTGATTGGGTCGCGGTTGAAATCAAGGTGAGTAATCTCAATCTTATCTGTACAACTGTGATGAAAACTAGGATATATTGATCCAGCCGAAGTGGGGCTTCCTGCCTTCTCCAATCCACCTTTCAGATGCTACTCGGAATCTTAAATCTCGGACGTGTAGATTCTGCATGCATTCTGCAATGAGGTCAAAGCTGGGAGAGGTTGTATCTTCAGGCTATTGTCCTCTAGATCTGTTCTCCGAAGACGAGAGTCGCATCAAAAAAGCGATACATGATCTCTGGGACACTTGGACTGAGAGCAATGGAACAGTTAACAATCTCAAGATATTCGTCCATGGCAAAAAAATCGTTCCTTCTGCCGTACGTCAATCATTGTATTTCGACGCAAATATGGAGATTCAACTTTATCTAGGCATCTTTCATGCTTTCGAGCGATTTTGATCCTAAGATGTCTCATGGAGACCTTCGTAAAACTTTCGCTGAGGCTCTATTGCCTGTCCTATTGCAAACCTCAGTGCTTCGTACACTCTCTACTCTTCAGCGCTCTCTCGATGTTCTTGACATCGAGGGCCTTTCCAAACTTTGGCATCTAGTTGACTCGGGCCAACGGGAATCGAATGGAATCGACACCGCCTCTTTTCTTCACTTGCCCATTGAGACGTTTATAGAACCTGATATTACCGATTGGACACAGTTCCTGGATATGTTTTTGTCCTCGTCTGCAGCATTTAATCACGCTAACCCGGCACCAGGCCATCTCCGCTTCTATCTCCTGGCCTATCTCCTTTCGGCGACCTTTAAGGATTGTTCAATCATTGTTCGCCTTCAAATGACAGTGCCCGCGCAGGAGGTGAAACCTGAACAAGTCATGGTTATTGATTTGGATCCCAAAGACATGACCCGCCTACGGAAATGGGAAAAATTAGATCAGGAGATTGTTGAAGCCTATATTAAGGGAGGTTTCCGAAAAGTTTGTGTTGACGCTAGATGGCCATACCGCACTCAATCTGAACTTTGAAGATTGACGTATGTGCCGGAGAGGACAGGTTTTGCATTAGTTGTAGTACTAGTCTATTCACATTGGTCAAGAAATGGACATCATCGTGGCAGATTTTATATCTCGATTTCATACCCATATTTTTTACATACAAACCTTCAACCTTAGGTTTCGCTTACTTTACTTTGAGCTTAAGATAAACGGGCAAGCAAGGTTTGTGCTAGTTTTGCCAGAAATTGAGCTCATGTGATAACGTGTTATAGATGGTCCGAACAGGGTCGCGTCAACCTTGGCTCTAACAGTCACTGCTTACATTCATCCTCTCTAGATCTTATCCCTCATTTCACAATGTCTTTAACAGGATCCTTGATCAATGCTGCTCGCAAGCAGCTTGTAATAACAGCGTGGACACCCTCTATGTCTCTGAGGAGATACGTCTCGACCTATAACAATGACGTCGCTGGACTAAGTGACGAGGAGGCAGAAGTGCGTTAGTCTGCACCACCTGTCTTTGACGAACTCAATCCCCCGATTGTAATAGTTTAGAAATGCAGTAGTGGAATTCGCCCAGAAAGAAGTCGCTCCTAGAGCTGCCGAAATTGACAAAACAAATACATTTCCTGCTGTAAGCGTCGGGCTTCTGCGACGTTTGCGACCGCTCATAATCGTTAATCTTGGGAACTGTAGGATCTCTGGAAGAAACTCGGTTCAATGGGTCTCCTTGGCATCACAGTGGCCTCTAGGTATAACGGCCTTTCACTTGGCTACTTTCACCACACACTTGCGATGGAAGCACTCTCTGCTGCATCCGGTTCAGTGGCACTGTCATACGGCGCTCACTCGAACCTATGTGTCAATCAAATACATCGGCATGGAACCGATCACCAGAAAGCTAAATATCTTACGGACCTAGTCAACGGAACTAAAGTGGGTAGTTTAGCGATGAGCGAGGTCACTAGTGGCAGCGATGTTGTAAGTATGCGATTAAGGGCGGACAAAATACAAGGAGGGTGGAAACTGAACGGCAGTAAATTTTGGTACGTTATTTCTTTGTTCCCGGGTGTAATGGACTTCTGAGCGGGGATCAGGATAACAAATGGACCGGTGGCGTCGACGTTGGTTGTCTACGCCAAGACAGCCCCAGAATTGGGTTCAAAGGGCATAACAGCCTTTATCATTGAGAAAGGATTCAACGGATTCTCAACAAGCCCCAAGTTAGATAAATTCGGCATGAGAGGAAGCGATACATGTGAGTTGGTTTTTGACAATTGTGAAGTACCCGATGGTGAATATCATCTTTCCATTTTAAATTTCTTCACTTACGTCCTACAAGAAAACGTTCTCGGCGGAGTCAACAAAGGAGCAGCAGTTTTAATGTCCGGCCTCGACTTGGAGCGAATAGTCTTGAGCGGTGGTCCCTTAGGGTGAGATACATCTTCCAGAGCTTGGATACACCGAGTTGACTGGATACAGATTGATGCAGGCTGCTTTCGACGAGGCTGTGGAGTACGTCCATGATAGAAAGCAGTTTGGACAGCCTGTCGGGACCTTCCAATTAATGCAAGGTAAGTGAAAATCTTTTTCGACTTTCTCGTCATTAATTTGACCTTGTCAGCTAAGATCGCTGATATGTATACCAAACTCAACGCCAGTCGTTCCTATGTCTATGCTGTTGCACGAGCATGTGATCGAGACAACGTTAGCAGACGAGTCAGTTAACACTTGCTTACTCTTTGTGAGCTTTGTTCGACTTATCTGCAGGACTGTGCGGGCGCGATTCTTTACTCGACCGAAAAAGCTGTCGAAGTGGCGCTAGAGGCAATGCAGTGTTTCGGGGGCAATGGATACATAAATGGCAAGTTCGATCATACATCCTGAAAATGCCACCATTTTGATGTTTATTCCTCGAGGATAGAGTATCCGATGGGCCGTATTGTGAGGGACTCTAGATTGTACACAGTTGGTGCTGGGACACAGGAAATCAGGCGCATGCTCATCGGACGGGAGTTCAATGAACAGTTCAAGCAATAGTGTAGGCAATATACTTGACTTCTTTCTTGTGAGTCTGAGGTGTATCTATAATGTTTGAATCATAATCGAGCTAATAATGTTCCTTCCCGATCCAGGCGTAGTTTCCTTTTATATCTATTTAGTTCAGAGATCTGCCATGAGCCGCGGAGTATGAAAGTGTCTCAGTTGCCATATTGAATGGAACGCATAACTAAAACCTCTCCGTTTGAATTTCGGGGTCCAAAGCCTGATAAACTTCTCTCTTTCTCCGGTTACATTCTAGTTCGTGCAACTATCTCTAAAGCCTGCTATTTAAATTGCTCAACTGCCCTCCATCGCTCATCGATCCTCCAAAACATCCGCAACAACAAATTTCTGACTACGGTCCCTCTGTTTCGGATCCATTTGCCACAAGGAATACACCAGACCATGTCTGAGTGGATCGACGTGAAAACAGAAGACTCTACGCCTTACTTCTCTTCAATCGACTCTCCTGGGACGGAGACCGGTATATATCTTGCTCCCATAGAGGCTCACGTCCCCACTGGCGGTCAAAGTGTCTCGCTTCCACCAGAACCTGAACAGATTCCTCACAGTCGTCCAGCACCCACACCTTCCGAGCGGCAGCGCACTGTGCAGGCATGCGACAAGTGTCGCGAACGTAAAACTAAGGTGTGTAACCAAGGGTCGCAATAGATCGTGTACTGAGACTTGCTTCAGTGTTCTGGAGAGCATCCAGTGTGCCAAAGATGTACGACTCGAGGCCTTATTTGTCAATACTCATCCCGAGAACCGCGTACCCGTGGTCCTTCGAAGGCCCGGCTTCGCAATGCTATTTCTTCTGCAGACCTACGATCTTCTCCAAATTCACGAGCTTACTCGCATGGGCCTCAACACTCACAACAGCTCCGGCATTATCAATCTCAAAACTACGATTCACTATCCGACTATCGTTCCCTTCGTCGGGTGTCGTCTATTCCTGCCACTCTCCATACGGATGAGCCTTCCGAACTTCCCTTGAATGCGGTTACCTTCGAGACGATGCGCGAGACCTATACACATCCCTTTACAATCGACGAGAACGCGCCTCAATATCAAACCTCTCCTCCTTTGCAATATACGCAATCAGACCCCAGAACCTCACAATTACGGGATATGCGCCGCGTTCAAAGTCATTCTACTTTGATAGGTTCACGCGGAGTTGGCTTAAATAGGAACACCTCTAGCTATGCAAACTTCCGCCCAGTAGATGGGTTCTCTGGGCAAGCATCATACTCTCAACAATGGGCCTCTCAAGGAAATCTTTCCCCTTCATCCATGTCTTTGTTCGATCCTACACTTGATGCCCGCCTAATGTCTCCAGGAGCCCGAACCGACGTGACTTCTCAGCCTCGTCCCTCACCGAAAGTTCGTCCATGGGGATATCAGAGCGATGGAAGCACAGGGTAAGCCTCCCTTGACTCGGTGAAGTTATACATCTCATTCGGCGTTAGGTCGGAGCCTTTTTCGAATGATATCAACATCGAATATTCACCGGCTTCGTCAGAAGATGTCCCAGAGCCCCCATCTTGTCGTATGTTGTACAGTTTTGCTTTATTGGCGATACATTTCTGACTTGGCCATCAAGAGAATACCTTTGTGAACTACCCGCAGTTTTCGGATCCAGATGTCGGGCTTGACATTTCAGTACCTTCTCAAGATGGCTGTACTCCTCAATTTCTCAGTCCTTCTTTATTCGTTCCAGGAGAGCATTACGCTTCACAGGGGGTAGCCATCGCGCAGCCTTCCTCGGATTCTGACATGCATGCGGGCTACGAGCAGTATGTTTATCACTGACGACTGCAGGACGTCATTCTTGGATCATGCATCATTTGGACATGCATACGTAGCCTCAAGCTCACTATTCGGGCACCCGTGTATTATATAGGAACTCCGATCTCCATGCCATGCCACTGTAGACAATGCACGATCCTGTAGGTACTAGCAGGTACTATAATCATTCGATTTTGTGTCATAGCATCTCCTAATCTAATCTAGAACTGCTTAATCGCTTGATAAATTTACATTTTCACAATATCGGCAATCTTTGTAGCCACTATTACATATGCTAAGAAACATTTCTGAAATCGGGAACTGATGGATCATTGCCGGCGGTCGAAGCCGGCTAAAACTTTACCCGGTTTTCATTCCATTTCAGGCAACTGACTGACCATTTGCGCCACTCAAACCCATGCACCAAACATGACAGCTGACCGAAATGCTATCGATTGTTATTCTAGAATGAATGGATGCTAAGGAATGCTGAAGGTGGTACAGATTGATATAAATGACGAACTAAGTAATACGGGTATCCGAATACTATCAAAAGAGGGAAAGAAGAACATGACGTTCTGATCATGGAAAAGACCGTGAATGCGAAGGATTGTTGTTAGCCCAAATTTCATCACATGATGGCAGGGTATGGAGGTAATGTATGAGGTATTGCGTAATCTGAAGATTGTGCCCGCCTGTGAAAATATGGCTGAGGGATTCGGGCCTGTGACTAAAATAGTACTTACCACCAGACAGAGACAGGGGCGACAAAGCCACTGTGGGCAGGAGTCGGCTGAGTTCGTCCCGCAACCCGAGACTTAATTGCCTGAGGGGCAATGGCTTCTGAATCAGTCGACAATCCTCCACTAACACCCAGCACATGATCACGAGGCGACGTAAAACATGGGACTCATGGAAGCCAGATTTTGACAGTCTGGTCGACGCTTCCAGTAGCAACAACATTCACCAATTTCTCAAGGTCTGCTGATAAAACCTCCGAAACGGCACCGTTAGCAGCCGTTGTCCCCCCAGAGATTATTTGCCGACCCCACGCAAGTGTAGTCACAAAGTGGTTGTGAGCGTCGACGGTCTTGACACATCGTCCTGTGGAAAGTTCCCATATACGTATGGTTTTGTCATCCGATGCAGAAAGAAGATATTTTCCGGACGGATGGAAAGCGAGAGCACGGACCCAGTTGTCGTGACCGGGCTTCATAAGAAATTAGGATCGCCCCGGACGGCAAAATGACTAACGTACGAGATTTCGCAGCATTTGACCGGTTTGAGTGTCCCATAGCTTGATTGTTTTGTCTCGGGCTCCACTGGCTAGGTACAGCCCCGGTCGCTTTGCGCGATCGGTGTTCTAGATCACAAGTCAAGGCATCTGCTAGGAACGGAAGGTATCGGCGATAACTAACCGGAGTTCCGGTCAATTCTTGTATTGCAGCATAAGCAGCGACTGGTGCGAAAGTGACTACTTCGACATCATTCTCATGATTCCTCAACTCTAGCTTTGATTCTCCGGTCTGAGCATCCCAGATGCGAACAGTCTAAGGGGGAAATTAAGCGGATTTCTCATTCAATAAATGTATGTCACATACGTGATCCTTAGAGCCACTCGCAAGCCATTTTCCATCATCGGATGGAACTACACACCGCACCCATTCTGCATGACCCGAAATGGTCCTCACTAGATGTCTAGAGCCTTCCGTTAGAAACATAAAGTCGTGCAAATGACTAATAACATAATATAACATACGTTGAAGCAATATCGAATACTCTAATAGTCCGATCTCTGCTTGCGCTCACAATGTATTGATCCCCAGGCATAAAACGCACAGCAGACACGGAATGATCATGACCGGGGAATGTTTTCGTATTTTTCCACTCGTTCTGAGAATCCCATATCTTGATGAAGAGATCTGATGAACAGGTCACTGAGAGACAAGAAAGGGGTTAAGGGGGCTTCAAAGAAAGCTTTGGGAGGAAACAAACCTAGAAGGTGACCTTTGTGGTCGAACTCAACGTCCATGACCGCCTTGGTATGACCCTTAAGCGTACGTTCAAACTCTCCTGTCTCCCAATCCCATATCTTAATCGTCGCATCCTCACTCGCGGAGGCGATTATCGAGTATTGTGGATGGAATGCAACACACGTGACTGGAGATCTATGCCCTGTAAGGACGTGAGCTGCAGGTGCTCGTGGAAACCAGTCTGATTGGGTAGCAGCTCGCTTGGCGGGTGATAGTGACAACTCTTCTTGCAGTGCGGCATTGCGGTTCTCCAGGTCCATAATCTGGCAAATTACCTCAGATAAGCACCTCTGTACATTTCACGTCAACTGGGCGAGGCACTCACTTTCTTTTGTAACCGGATAACACTCGTCCATTTCTTTTCCAAAAGACCTGCATACTTTGCTTTCGGATCTGGAGTGTACTGCATTCCTGCATCAGCTTTGAGAGCGTTGAAGGCTGCAATAAAGTTGTTGGCAAATAGATAATCAAGCATAGACTTGTGCCTGTGATACGGGAGGTTTAGTCAACGGTATGTGATGTAGTTCTCGACACACAGATCTTCTCTCTGCCTATCGGACAGTAAAGACATCTCGGTGCCTCCGGGTGTATTAAGAATAGTGAATAGGGGAATAGCTGCAAGTCAGGGCGAAAGAACGCGTCCAGCGGGCGAGATGGGTTAAAGTTTGGACGAACTTTTGTATTGACTTGTTTTTCGCACTCCTAGTAAGTAATTTCGTTGATGCGCCGCTCATCTCCATGATGCATGAACGTTTGAACGTTTGAACAACCACATACATATATTCACAGTAGTTGAGACGGATGCGCGTTTTTGCTAGATATGCATCACTATTTCAATTTGTCTCCGACATAGATCGTAGTCATCATCATTATCGTCTATTTAGGTGCTTTGTATCAAATTTCTCAACTTCGGGATTGAACTCGCAATGGCAGGAATGTGATTGAGCGACTTTTTAATTCCTCGCTTTCATATTGATTCAGCAGGCGATTCAATTATTCAATTGCGAATTAGAAAGCACATCTCACGACGGCGAACCTCAAGGGCGGCAGTCGCAAGCCATTTTAAATAAAGCCGTATAACAGAGACAGGCACGTTGAGTGGTTCAAGTGAGCAGAATAGATAAAATTGAAGCATTCCTGAGATCGAAAGGCTGCTCAAGTCATGACATTGGAGGTGGAGTTATGAGAAGAGTTATCAAAACCAAAGTTTGTCGGAGCGCGCGGATGAAGCCGGGAGTGTGTGAACTTTTTTCCGACGTGTCGGAATTTTAACGAGAACTGTTCCTTTCCTTCACCAAATACCCTCGACACCATCGTCTCTCCATCATGCTGACCTCTCGTGGTGCCGTCGCTCGCATCTCTAAGAGAGCGTGGAACAGCGCCAACAAAACAAACGCGTTTTTCTCCACCTCCACTCTCTTGACCAGGTCTGCTCTCCCCAAGACCCAGCAGCGGTCGAACTCGGTTCGTCCTTCCCGTGCCTCCGCGTCTGCTCCTGGTTAGTATCCCGTGTTCCTTCACCTTCTCTATTCTCTTCTGCTTTGTTTTTTTTTCCTCCTCCTATTTCCAACAAATTGGAAAATTTTTGCTAATATATCCTACCCGTTTACAGCCGCACGCACCTACGCGACGGAATCGACCGCCTCCGTTGGCACAGTCAAAACCGTCATTGGTGCCGTCGTTGATGTTCAGTTTGAGACTGACAACCTTCCCCCCATTCTCAATGCCCTGGAGGTCCAGAATTTCAGCGGTGGTCGTCTCGTTCTTGAGGTCGCCTCCCATTTGGGTGAGAACTCGGTTCGTACCATTGCCATGGATGGTACCGAAGGTCTGGTCCGTGGAACCAAGGTCATCGACACCGGTGCCCCCATCACCATCCCCGTCGGCACTGCTACCCTCGGTCGCATCATGAATGTCATTGGTGAACCTATTGACGAGCGCGGTCCCATCAAGGGTGCTAAGATGTCCCCCATTCATGCTGACCCCCCTCCATTCGTCGACCAGTCCACCACCGCCGAGGTTCTGGAGACAGGCATCAAGGTCGTCGATCTTCTTGCTCCCTATGCCCGTGGTGGAAAGATTGGTCTCTTCGGTGGTGCCGGTGTCGGGAAGACTGTGTTGATTCAGGAGCTTATCAACAACGTCGCCAAAGCTCATGGTGGTTTCTCCATCTTCTGTGGTGAGTCCTTACATCTGTAGTTCTCCGAAATTTCACTTCAACGACCATGTTTCAGGTGTTGGTGAGCGTACCCGTGAGGGTAACGATCTATACCACGAAATGATTGAGACTGGTGTTATCAACCTCCAAGGTGACTCCAAGGTCGCTCTTGTGTTCGGCCAAATGAACGAGCCTCCCGGTGCTCGTGCTCGTGTTGCTCTCACCGGTCTTACCATTGCGGAGTACTTCCGTGATGAGGAAGGACAAGACGTGTTGCTCTTCATCGACAACATTTTCCGTTTCACCCAGGCTGGTTCGGAAGTGTCTGCCCTGCTCGGTCGTATCCCCTCTGCTGTCGGTTACCAACCTACACTTTCCACTGATATGGGTGGCATGTAAGTTGAGGTTGAATTCACTGGTTGTCATATCTTAAAGTTCTTTGCAGGCAAGAGCGTATCACAACCACCAAGAAGGGTTCCATCACCTCCGTGCAGGCCGTCTACGTCCCTGCTGATGATTTGACTGATCCCGCTCCCGCCACCACCTTCGCCCACTTGGACGCTACCACTGTGTTGTCTCGTGGTATTGCTGAGCTGGGTATCTACCCCGCCGTCGATCCCCTTGACTCCAAGTCGCGTATGTTGGACCCTCGTATTGTAAGGCCACTTTCCCCCTATTGCTCACTATCATTGATGACGTGTCATACCCAGGTTGGCCAAGAGCACTACGACGTCGCCACTGCCGTTCAGAAGATTCTCCAGGACTACAAGTCGCTTCAGGATATCATTGCTATCCTGGGTATGGACGAGTTGTCGGAGGAGGACAAATTGACCGTATGTTCCTATCCTGACAATGTGGCATTCGATACTAACCACAATAATAGGTCGAGCGTGCTCGTAAAATTCAGCGTTTCATGTCTCAACCTTTCCAGGTTGCCCAGGTCTTCACTGGCTTTGAGGGTAAGCTCGTCTCGCTCAAGGACACCATCCGCTCCTTCAAGGAGATTCTCTCTGGCGCCCACGATGGTCTTCCGGAATCTGCTTTCTACATGGTAAGTCCGAGTGTGTCTTGTGTAGCTTTGACTACTTGTGTTGATTCATCGTCAAACAGACTGGCACAATTGAGGATGTCAAGTCCAAGGCTGAGCAACTTGCCAAGGAAATGGGCAACTAAATTATATTAATACTGCAGACGTGGTCCTTTCTTCGCTGCGTTACTAAAATCCGTAGATCGTGAACCTTTGTCGGTAGAGGCCAAAAATCAATCATCTTAGCATTAATATCAATATGAACCAGAGGCTTTGCATTTGTGAGAACAAAGTCCTGATGTTTTCCAACAGTTTCATGTGTGGAACTATAACATTAACGTCATTCTTTTTTTCACTACTAATATAAGGTGCTATAGCCAAGTGGTTACGGGGACAAATTAGAAATCTGTTGCTGCCTTATTCGGATCATAGCAGTTTCGACGGCAGGTTTGGATATCCTCGTAATGGGAGGCGCAGCGGTGCTGGTTTCATTGGTATTTTGATCGGCAGTAGGAGCAGCATTCTTCTTGGTATTTTTCTTGGCTTTGTACAGGGTGCGGGCACCGATTTTCGTTTTGTTGTTAGATTGGGCCTGAGCATTTTCTTTCGCTTGAGCAGAAGGACGAGATGGGGAGCAGGGAGCAGGAGTAGCTTGATAGTCTGAGTCGTTGGCGATGTCTCGTCGAGCGCGTTTGGAGGGTGCAGGGGAAGCCTCGCATTCTGAGTCTTCGACGAGAGCATGTTTGTGGATGCGACAGGAGGTGGGTATCTCGGGCATGACGGTGGCTAAGGACAAGTGCTCGAGTGACGAATGAACGCGACTTGACAAGCAAGGCACGTGCCGGAGGTGTAAAGGTCATGAGGTGGTGGCAATGCCAAGCGAAGATTGGCAGCGAGCCTAGCGGGAGAATTTTTCAGAAATGTTTGCACAAGACTAAGGCGGCTGTGCTGCTGGTGTCGGGCAAGGAGGATGGTATCATCGGGTGCGGGGGTATAAGAAAAGGGCGAGCACGGCGAAGCGACGCGGATTGCTCATTGGGGGAGTGCCCAAATAAATAACCGGATTCGGATGGGCTAGGGCCTCGAGGATGAGCAGGGGAGCGACGAGCACTCCATGTACGTGTAGAGGTAACGACTTTGA
>JAGGAW010017188.1:0-133266 GCA_017657375.1 Termitomyces sp. T27 | reverse complement strand
AACACTCTAGCTCCTGATCTTAGACATTGCTCTAGTATAAAAACCTGTCATTTAGACTCAATGAACCATTGAATTTTTGCCCTCTCCGTCTTGCTGCTAGCATTAGCATTAAAATCTCAAAAACTTCAGCGTCTACTTTGTTTCATAGCATTTCTCATCTTCAGTGTACTACCGACTTTGGCATCTCAGCGGCCTCAACGTTCTTCTCTCTCTCTCTCTCTAGCGACTTATGGGAGCACTAGCTCATCTTAGCAGGAGCGTTAGCCTCCACCTTCTTAACGTCGGTTACCGCCGTTCTCAACATCTTGTTTCCCCAAGTTCTCAGTGGTGGCAGCACTTGCTCCCGTTGTGCCTCACTCCTCCAGCTGTGCTAAGCCCTAGACTTACGATAGTGCTTTCGCTTAACCTGCACTAAGTTCCTCTCGACAACCACGCCCTACTGCCATCTTTACCGATACCGACCGTCGGTAGCGTTACCAACATGTGCATATCCATCTTGCTCCTCTCCAGCCCCCCGTTCCAGATCTCCCCTTACCAAAAACCATAGCTTTGGCCACTTCGCTCGCCCTCACCTAGTGACTGGGAACTCTGCCGCTCACCTCCCCTCGCTAACATATTATTTGTTGGCTGTCCTCCCTCTTTTCCCTTCTTCCCCTGGGTGTGGTGTCCTTTGGTTCCTCATCCTCAAGTTCCATTGCCCCTCTCCACACCTGGAGTAGGTTGGATGCTATCAGCGCCACTCTCTGGTTTGCATGCCTCGCCTGGGGGGCTCTCACCCACCTTGCTGCAATGAGTTCCCCAGGGTGTAGACCGTTTTTGCTTTCGACCGATTCTGATCTTTCTGCTAGGGTGTCGCCTAGTCCCACTGGCACGAATTCTAAGAAGATGTTGTATGTCCTGTCTTTTACCCTAGCCCCTGCTCTGAACCTCTTGAGGAAAGCCCTCTGGACATCTGGCTTGGCCAGCCATTTGGCTGCTTCTGTTGAGTTTAGCTTGTACAGGACACCCCCATTCCTCAGCTTCCTTGCTGATACAAACTCTACCTTTGGTATGTCAAGTCCCTGAATGCCCATGAGGTCTTTGGCTATCTTCACCTTTTCTAGTAACTCTCTCTCTGTGAGGTCTTTCCACCCCTCACTCCCTTCCATGTTGTCCACAATCATTTGCCTGGTTTTGTTCCTCGTCCTTTGTATCACATCTTCGTGTTTGGCCCTGCATGCTGCCTGTGCGTAATTCATGCTGTTTGCTTGGTTTGAGTTTGCCCCCTCTCCTCCTCCACTGCCCTGTTGCGTGCCTCTCGCTTCCTTCACTTGCCACTCCTCCAGCCTTTCTGCCATGTCCTTCACCTGCTCCGCCATCCCCCTCACCGTCTTCACCGTTGCCTCCGCCATGTTCTCCAGTACCTCCCTGTACTCCTCCATCACCTTGCCTACCCCTTCCACCACCATCCTCTCTGTCTCCCCTGCTCTCAACTCCTCTAGTCCTATTGCCACTGCTCTCATCCCTTCCTTGACCTCGTTTGGTACGTCCTTTCTGCCCATCAGCAGCAGCAAGGTGGCTTTGAGCGTGTCCACGTCAATCAGGTCCCCGCTCTCTGTCATGGCTCTGTTTTCGTACAGCCATGATCTCGTGTCCTCCAACGTCTGAACCTTCGACGCCTGTTCCTTGTTTTCTTGTCCATTCTTCACGCTTCCTCGCGTGACTGGTCCCTGATTCGCGTTGCTGACTTTGCGTGTACTTAGGCCGGTAGCCTTCGTCGCGGTGCCCCCGCTGGTCGACATGCTGATTACTCGATCTATCGATGGTTTTGTGAAGCGTAGTAGTTTTTATGTAGAGTCTAAGTACTTCTAATCCCTCGCCCCCTCTGTTTCTGTGTTCCCTTGAGTCTGTGAGCTCAAGTTCCCACGGTGTGCAGATGGTGGTTTAGGATCAAAAGCCGGTCCCTCCAGAGATACTTATCCGTTGAGAGTACATAAGTAATTGACGTGTGATTGCTAGCGTCATCATACAGTTCTTACATCACAGCTGACTGTCCCTTTACTCATATCGTTGACGTGACATACTACGTTGTTTCATGTTTAAAAGCCTCGCATTAACGTTTGTTGTTGTCACTGCCCTCGCATTCCTCTTGTCACCTCCTCTTGACAGCCGTCTACTCTCTCATCACACCATGTCTGTATCGCGTTCCGTTACCAAGAAAATTCTCGCTGTCGAAACACCCGAAGTACTGACCTTCATAAAGCTTTCTCCACTATAGTGATCAATCCTCCACAGGGTGATGGGGCGCTGGTTCGCAGAAGCATCGGTTCTATGGGCCTCAGGAATCTGACACCTTTCTTGATGCTCGATCATTTCCATGTATCTCAAGGCGCGGTGCGTTTTGAAAAGTTCTTGAGTTTGTAAATGATCTAATCTAACACGTCAGGGGTTCCCTGATCACCCGCACAGAGGACAGGCTACAGTGACGTATATGCTTGAAGGGTACATTGACTACCTTTTGTTTCAACCAATTCAATACAAATGTGAATTTTATCTAGGTCGAGTAGGCATGAAGACTCGGCTGGCCACAAGGGCACCATTGGTGGGTTCCATCTCAAAGTGCCCTCGATCCATTATATGAATGTTCTTCTCTTCAGAGGCTGGAGGAGTTCAATGGATGTGTGCAGGGAAAGGCATTGTTCATGCTGAAATGCCCGTTCACACACAAGGAGCTCCAGATCCCCGTGGCCTTCAACTGTGGGTGGATTTACCGAAGCGGGTGAGCACTCTTGTTATGAATAATGATAAAGATGTTATCTCATTCGTTCTATGTGCAGTTCAAAATGGTGGTATGTTGATGAATTAATTATATGCTCGTTTTTCCTCGTTTTGACTCCCATTTATAGGATCCTTCATATCAAGAACTGGGACCAGACCAGTATAGTAGTTTTATTCTCCAAGGGGATTGGTTGATTGACATTTTCCATGTAGGATACCCACAGCGTATCCCAGCGGACCAGATGGCCCAGTAAAGATCAAGGTTATAAGTGGGAAAAGCCATGGAGTTGAATCTCCTGTCAGACCCTTGGGTGGATGCTGGTTCTTTCATGTCATTTTTGATCAGAAGTCTACCATATTCCAGGATATCCGTCCGTATAAAATTTATTCCGGGTCTCCTGGCTGATTATCTTTTTTAGCTCCATCATGGACATCTTTTTTGTACAGTAAGCTGCAATATGATGCACAATGATAAAAGCCATTGACTTTCATTCCAGTCCTCAGAGGTTCTCTGACAATTGGACCGGACCCTCTGCCACACAAACCCTTCCACACTCTGGTTTTCTCTAATGCTATGAATGAAACTGGCATTTCAATTACGGCTGCAGAAGACAAGACTGAAGTTATATTGGTAATTCAAACTTTGTAACTGCAGCTTCAACTTTTTCTAAACACTTAAAGGTCGCTGGCGAGCCATTAGAACAAACTGTCTTCCAGTACGGCCCTTTTGTCATGACAAACCGAGAAGAAATCCAGCAGACTCTGCTTGATTGTCAGCCTTTCTCCGACCATGTTGCTCGTAAAATACACATACTGACTACTTGACAGATCAAGCTGGACGCAATGGCTTTGAGAAAGCTCATACTTGGAAAAGCAAGATTGCTCATGAATAGACATCAAAAACTCTGGTCTGATACTTCGCTGTTTTTCAAAGTGTGTCGACACAGACAATAACTTCAATCTAATCGTTTTTTCCGATACCTTGATACCCCATCACTACCAATCCCAGTGGTTTCTAATGTTTCCCACACATCGTCATCTTCCACTGGAGCAGTGATCTCTTGTTCGATGACGTTGTCCCATACTATGAATGTTGGCGTGCATTTCATAAAAACTTTATCAAGAATTTGACCCTTTTGCTCTTGTTGTTGGCCTACTTGTTGCGGAAGCTGGAATGTACTGTGAATACGAACAAATCGATCTAGCGCAGTTGACGCTAAGAGGGTTGAAGAGGGCGCTAAGGAAGTAACAGCTCCAGAAATGCCTGTTGTATTTATGAGAAACCGATCGACGACTCGATTGTGAACATACGTACCCTGGTACCCATAAGCGATTCGCCCATTTCGGAGGTCGAGGGAATAGAGATTGGAACCATGATCACTTGCGAAAAGTTCACTTTTGACGCGACTTATCAATAAGAGGTCTTGTGGCGTAACTAATGAAACTTACTGCTCAGACACGCCTTTTTCGATCGATCTAATACCACCCACTTTCGCTATTTTCCAGTCCGATACCGGCCGCTTTGAAGCTCTAGTGTCATAGCGACGCACATTTCCCAGTCCAGTCCCAGCAGCCAAGTGATGTGACGCTAGCGATGGCGCAAGATACGTCAAAGACGTGATACGGAGGGGTTGTCGAAGGCCGAGGTTGTCATTTTCCACCTGAAATCAACTCTATATAGAGCCAGATATTCTAAAGCCGGAAAGCTTACATTTTTTGCTCGCCACAATTCGCCCAGGAACAGAGTGTCCCGCTTCCTTTTCTTCCCTTGAGATTCTGACGATGAAAGTTGGGGTATAAATGCTCGTTCCGTGTCCCATAAGGATACATCAACCTCGTCTCCGCCATACGCGAATGTATCCTGACTGGATGACATTCGCCATGCATGAAGGCGGCTAGGCAAGGAAGACAAGCGAAATTCAGGAGATTCTGCTCCGCTTCCGAGTGAAATTGATCGCAAAGCGCCGTTAGAGGTACAAGAAAAACCTGTTCTAGATGGGGATGAGGACTCAAGCGGCTTTCTATAGAAGACAGTGGAAAGACGGACTGCTCAGATACTGCTAGGCCGATGTATTTTTGCCCATCCCTTAAACGGGTCTCTTTCCACTGAAGGACTTCCTGCAGTTGACCCGCAGTGGAATGGTCAAGAGAAAATGCCGATGCCAAGCCGCTTGAGAAACCAGCGACCAACTTTGCTTGGAAGAGCCTGGTCAATATTCCAGTCAAAAGTCACGGAAACACACATACTAATCGAGATCCAACTCTTTCGGATGAAGGGCCTACAGCTAGAACTTCCACAGCGTCAGAGGAGCCATTCCGCAACGTTTTCAGAATTGTCTTATCAGCTCCCTGGGAGACATCTGGCGGGTAAGAGATTGACTTGATATTGCCTAGCTCATCGCCAACGAGGAATCGACGCATTTTTTGAATCCAGATCTTGTGACAGTCCCGGGAGAGTCAATGTGTTACGTAACAAAAGTGTCTTCATCATGGACGGCCCTCTCAAGGAACTTGCCAAACTTGAGAAACTTACCACCTCCAAGGGCAAAGCACCGTCTATCAACGACACACTTGACGCTGTACTGCTCTCTCTACAAGATGTAAAGAAGAACTTGGAGGGTTCTGGTATTGTAGACGAAGAGATGCTCAAACAACTTGTTCAAACCATTGAAGCGAAGAAGAAGGACGTCGACGACCGGCAGAAGGAGATTTATTCGTCGGTTTCGCGACTAGGTAAAGTTATAGATAAGGTAAATCTGTCCTTGGGCCGGGTAATGGCACGACTGACGCTGAATGATCCAGAAATTTACGACTCCATTGCCCTCATATTCACGTCTCTTCGCGTCTACGCAATCTCGAACTGCTCTTGAGAGGACTATTGCGCTACATTTTCTAAGAACAGGCCAATTTGATACGGCAGAAACCTTCCTTGAAGTTCGTCGAAAAGACTTAACGGGATCGTGACGTCTTTGTGACCTTGACTTACAGGAATCTGACATCGACATTTCCGCTGAGTTGCGTGCTCAGTTCGTGGAGCTGCACCAAATACTTAAGTTACTCAGACGCCAGGATATTGGGCCTGCTCTTGAGTATGACATTCGCTTTAGTTTTGATGCCTTGCTGAACAGTGGCATACCAGGTGGACCAGGAAGAATAGGACATTCCTGCAGTCGCGCTCTTCTCCTTTAGAATTCTATTTACATCGTTCTCAGTATATCCGATTGTTACTCTCGTCTCACCCCCCTGATCCCTTACCGGCACTTGCCTACGCAAACGCTAATCTTCGGGGGTTTTATGACGATCACCCTCTTGAAGTCAGGAGGCTCATGGGATGTGTTGCCTACCTTCCGTTATCGAAACTTCAAACATCTCCCTATGCTGACCTAGCCTTGCCATCCCTTCATTTCGAGCTCGAGCCTCTTTTTGCTAAAGAATATTGTGCAAGTCTAGGTATGAGTCGGCAGGTGCCACTCAGAGTTGTTGGGGACATCGGTGGTGGCGGTGCGTTAGCGAGAATAGAGAAAGGCAGAAAAGTGATGCGAGAACGGAAAAGCGAATGGAGCCAGACAGACGAATTACCTGTATGTCGTCTTTGTCTTGCTGTCTTACTAAAGCCCATGTCCTGACCCTGCCTTTTCAAGATCGAAATACCTCTCCCTCCAGAGAATAGGTATCACTCCATCTTTGCATGTCCTGTTTCTAAAGAACAGGCTACTGAGCAAAATCCACCTATGATGATGCTCTGTGGCCATGTCATTGCGAAGGATAGTCTTTCCAAGCTCAGTAAAGCAGGAGGGTGTGTACTTTCTTTGATCCTTCTTTATATGGCTAATATTCTTTAAGACGCGTTAAATGCCCGTATTGCCCCTCCGAATCGCTACTCGCGAGTGCTCTAAGGGTTCATTTCTAGGTTGAGGTTGATCTTGTGTATATTTTGAAATTTATCGTATGCATGTACTTTTAGTCCCATTGAAAGTTTCCATAGTCTATGTATTCGAACCACTTCCGATGAGTGACACTGACACCATGGATATCCGATAAATGACATGATGTCATGTTATTTCATCAGACGTCCAGAGTCTTCAAAAGTTCCTGAACTTGCATGCACATCTTTGAAAATATTCTGGATAAGAATTCCCATTTGTTTTCTAAAAAATGTTGGAGAAACAATGTATAGCATCGTGAAGAACAAGCTGGCTACCACAATTTCACGACCTTTTTACTTTTTTGTATTGTTGCGCGAGCACGTTCGATCAAAGCTGTCCTCGCACTACATTAGGCTGCACTTACCTCCTTACCCAAGTACTACTGCTTGTCCCTTCCTATGGAAACTCCTGTACGGCCCTCAGAGGCGCTTATCAAGTATGCAAACGAGGTCACTTGCAAATATTATCAACTGAACCATAAATTTAGAAGCGCATACCATCAGCTCCTCAGATCTGGAATGAGTTTAGCGAAGATGAGGGACTCTGCGCTCGCAGATCGTTTGTTAGTTTCCCATGGAAACTCGGGTGTCTTAGGAAGGAGTATTGCATGGAAGGTGCTCTTTATTTTCGCCTGATGAGACGCAGTTTAACCATCTGGTGCTCTCAAGCTGTTCTTGACATCAGAAGAACCGTTGAACCCATCGTCCTTGCCAGTTCGAAGTTCATCTCTTCTCCACACACTTCGCTCATCTCGCCAGAATTATGTAAATCAACTACGTGAACATATGAGGGCACCCGATGGGAGCTACGAAGAAGGCTTCGTCTTACCAGGATCTTCAACGCCTTTGACGGGACCAGCTTCAAGAGAAACTGTCATGAATCTTGAAACGAACAATCCACTTAGTTTGCACACTGCGGTCAGTCATCAATGCCATTTTGCCTTGCCAAACCACGACGTCTCTCACTTTAGAATCCATGGAAAGCCTGGTTTGCAGCTGTCGAATTGAGGAAGACCATTTTGCAAGACGTAGAGCGCACGTAAGTCCATTACCATGGAGCTTACCCCATGGTAGCTTCAAAGTTTCCTAGTTTCCCTGAGATAGCTTTCTTCCGCGAACCAGAGACCCAAGCCCAACTTACCAATATTTTGTTCCTGTACTCTGTCATGAATCCTCATATTGGGTACAGGCAGGGTGAGTGTTATTTTTCTTTTGTATCGAAGCATGATGCCAAAAGAGAGCTCTATACAGGGATGCACGAGGTCCTTGCACCTTTGTACTATGCTGTCGAATTCGACTCTCTCTCACCAGATGGTGACCCTGCTGAACTTGACGTGCGAGAAGTCTGTTCAAAAACCTGGGTTGCTGGCGACGCTTGGACACTCTTTGATTCAGTAATGCGTGGACTGTCAAGATGGTACGAATGGAGAGAACCTCTGCCAAACACCGCAGCGAGGAATGTCATATCGCCGCTTGCAACGCATGTCAATTTAAATATTCCTGACGGCCCGTTGAACATCAAACCATATACAGCACCGATCGTTGAGGCCTGTAATCGAATACAGTCGACTTATCTGAGAACGACAGATCCTCAGCTGTATCAGCACATGGAGGCTGCAGGCATCGAGCCTCAAATTTACGGCATGTAGGTTGTTAATTTATATGTTAGGTCCAATCTAAAAAGTTCCCAGTCGGTGGTTGAGGTTGTTGTTCACCAGGGAGTTTAACATGACCGACGCCATGAAACTGTGGGATGGGTTGTTTGCATGTGATCCAACCCTCGATCTTGCCCAATGGATCTGTGTCGTGATGCTCATTCGAATACGCAACGAATGTGATTGATATCTTTTTTCAGTGGTTTTGGACACTTACAGTCTTATCAACAGTGCTATCGGCTGATTACAGTGGTCAGCTCACAGCCCTTCTACGTTATCCTTCATCTGGGTCACCTGCATTTGAGGATGCCCCCCATCACTCAAGGCTATTACTACGTCAAGCACTCGCCCTGCAAATGTCGCCGAGCCCCTCGACGGGTGCGTCAATTATGCTGGAAAATCGTAATATGTTGAATATTCCCGTCGAGGTTTCTGCTCCGCTTGCATCTCAACATCGACGGACTCAGAACAGGACGGCAGCATCTACTTCGCAAGAGAGGCTGTCACCTCCAGTACAAGGACATTCTCGACAGGCGACGGCCCCTCAGATGGGACTACCTGAAATGATTGCACGAGGGTTGATGGAAAAGGGCGAAAGCCTTGGTATAAACAAGACACTGATGAACGCTTATTCTGAACTTAGAGTGAGCTTTCGTTGAAAGTTTGGCCTGACTAATCTGACGACTATTTTCAGCGTAATATTCCCGACTTGGCGGCTTCGCTTGTTAAATCGCCCAACTCGTCTGCTTCCACATTTCCTCTAACAGACGAGAGACCGCCGGAGGAACGTCCGCCATGGGAACCACGATCACGGTTGGAAATGGAAAGAGAGATATCGACGCTACGTTCGACGAACAAGCAACTCGGAGATTCACTCGGGTGGATTGTCGACGTCCTTTTGCAGGACGAGGCCGAGGCCACGGAGCCACAACGTCTCAAAAAGCAGAAACAAGAGGCACTTGAGTCTTTGTCATATGTTCGAGATGTTCTTCTCGGGAATGTTGGTGAGATAGATGATTCACGACTTGTGGGCGAGGAAGAATTACGCAGGAGGCGCACGAAGGAAGCGAGAACGAGCCAGTCGTCGTTGCCGCCCATCGAAGTGGTCGTTCCGCCACCGCCGCCGCCAGTGTCAGTAGCGGGATCTCGACCGCAGATGCAACCGTCACGAAACGCACCACCGCGAGGGATGATGTCGCCCACAAGCACGATCGGCTCTGGTCGGATGAGCGGGACGGCTAGCTCCGGTGTGAGTCGCCTGGCGCCATGGAACCACAGCGAGTCGAGTTTCTCTTCGACGAGTAGATCAATGGGGACAGAGGTGCTGCCACGAATGCCCCCGCGGGCTGGGCGGGATGGATCTGGGCAGATAGAGGATCCATTAGGAGTAGGAATGTAGAATAGAATATAGGCGGAATGCCGGGACGGAAATCACAAGGCTCTGATTGGATGCGGGCAAAGTCGCATATTTGTTTGGACGACGAGTGGTCTCCTCTCGACAAGTCTTTCCTCCTCCTACACGATGTTCAGGAAGGCGCTTCCCCGTGCCATCCCCCGCTCAGCTCGTGCATTCCACTCCACTCCCCGCCAAAACAAGGTCGTAGCCACAAACCCCGTCAAGGCTCACGAAGTCAAGGTCTGTCTAGACCCATCGCCTCCGCCTTCCCTAACCTCTCTCTAGTCCTGGTCCTCCGGCAAATACCCTCTAGTTGAGCACGAGTACGATGCTGTCGTAGTGTCTGTACCATCTTTCTTCTTATTCATAAATTTCCGCTGAGCCTTTCTTAACAGTGGTGCAGGCGGAGCAGGTCTTCGAGCTGCCTTCGGTCTGGCCGAGGCTGGTTTCAAGACCGCGTGCATCACCAAACTATTCCCTACCAGAAGCCATACCGTTGCGGCTCAGGTATGTCGCGTGTTGCTCCCCCCTCCCCACGTCCTCATCATCTCCAGGGAGGAATCAACGCTGCACTCGGGGTTAGTACCACTTGCACCTTTCCATCGCTATGTTCAGCTCACTTTCGCGTAGAATATGACCGAGGATGATTGGCGGTGGCACATGTACGATACTGTAAGTTGTCTTGACGCGTTTCACCACCAGCGACTGATGTCTCGTGCAGGTTAAAGGATCCGACTGGCTTGGTGACCAGGATGCAATCCACTACATGTGTCGCGAGGCCCCCAACACCGTCATCGAGGTAATTCAATCTGTGGCATCAGATGTTTCAGAATCATTCATTCCTTGCTGTAGCTCGAGCATTTTGGTGTGCCCTTCTCTCGGACAAAGGAAGGAAAAATTTACCAGCGTGCATTCGGTGGCCAGTCCTTGAAGTACGGGAAAGGAGGTCAGGCGTATCGTTGTGCCGCTGCAGCTGATCGTACTGGCCATGCGCTCCTCCACACACTTTACGGTCAATCTCTCCGCCATGATACCAATTTCTTTATCGAGTACTTTGCACTTGATCTCATTATGGAGGATGGCGAATGTGTTGGTGTAATTGCTCTCAACATGGAAGATGGTACCCTCCACCGCTTCCGTTCCCACAAGACTGTGCTCGCGACCGGTGGTTACGGACGAGCCTACTTCAGCTGTACCAGTGCCCATACTTGCTCGGGAGACGGAAACGCTATGGTTGCCCGTGCTGGACTTCCCCTTCAGGACCAGGAATTCGTTCAATTCCATCCCACCGGCATTTACGGCGCTGGTTGTCTTATTACCGAAGGTTTTCCCCTTTAACAATCTGCCCAGTAATTTTTCTGACAACAAATGGTAGGTTCCCGCGGTGAGGGAGGTTACTTGCTGAACTCTGAAGGTGAACGCTTCATGGAGCGTTACGCACCCACTGCCAAGGATCTTGCTTCGCGTGACGTCGTCTCTCGTAGCATGACCATTGAAATACGTGAGGGTCGCGGTGTCGGTCCCGACAAGGATCATATCTACCTTCAATTGAGTCATCTCCCTGCGGAAGTCCTTCACGAGAGGCTCCCTGGTATCTCTGAGACAGCGGCTATCTTCTCTGGTGTTGATGTGACCAAGGAGCCTATCCCTGTCTTACCTACGGTCCACTACAACAGTGAGTCCTACATCTCATCCCTCAACTCAGTGGAAATAAATTAACATGTTACATTCAGTGGGTGGAATTCCTACCAAGTATACTGGTGAAGTTCTTACCATTGACGAAAACGGAAACGACAAGATTGTCCCTGGACTTTACGCTGCCGGTGAGGCCGCTTGCGTGTCTGTCCACGGTGCAAACCGTCTTGGTGCCAACTCGCTTCTGGATATCGTCGTCTTTGGTCGTGCCTGTGCTCATCATATCAGGGATACTCTCACTCCTGGCAAACCTCATAAAACTATTTCTGAGGATGCTGGTCTCCAAAGCGTCGAGTTCCTTGACAAGATCCGGTATGTTCAAATCTTTGTTTGCTCTTGATGACCGATTCGATTTGCATTGCAGTACCTCAACTGGACCAGAATCTACCGCTAAGCTTCGTCTTGACATGCAGAAGGCCATGCAAACCGACGCCGCCGTCTTTAGGTTCGTTGATCTTGGATGACTACTCGCAAGCTGAATTCACGTCTTTCATAGGACTCAAGCATCTCTTGATGACGGTGTCCAGAAAATGCGTGAGATCTACAAGAGGTTCAACAACATTGGTATCAAGGACAGGAGCATGATTTGGAACTCGTAAGAAGTTTTTTTCCCGGCTGATCTAATCCTTACTGACTGTACCTCAATCCCAGTGACCTTGTTGAGACCCTTGAGCTCCGTAACATCTTGCAATGTGCCATGCCTACCATCGTGGGTGCCGCTGCTCGCACGGAATCTCGTGGTGCTCATGCTCGTGAAGACTTCCCCGAGGTAATTGCTTGAAATGTGTTGTTTGTTGCTTGTTATTGACAATTAACTAACTAGCGCGACGATACCAACTGGATGAAACACTCGTTGACCTTCCAACGTGATCACACTTCCCCCGACATTGAACTCACATATCGTGGTGTGATCGCCAACACCCTGGACGAGAACGAGTGCAAGGCTGTCCCTCCTTTCAAGCGTGTCTACTAAATCCGTTATTTATGTATCTCAACCAAAAATAATGGGGCTCGTTTGATTTGGATATAGACATGTATTTCCATCGCGAGCAAAATCAAAACAAATGTTATATATTTAAAAGCATACATATAACGTCAGGCAAGAGGGCGATTCAAATCATGTTGGATGAAAGCTGCTTCAGGGAAGTACCTCGCACGAACAGTCCTGCCTCCAAAAAATCTGCCGTCAAGTTCTCTGACCGTCTTCCAAGCACCGGCTGGACCTGCAAACAACACAAAGATGCGAACCGCCTCTTCTGGGTTCGGTGGTGGGTGGACAAGGTGGACGATGACCCGCTCAACTGTTCCATTCTTTGAACATTCATCGCCTACATAAGTTGGGAGACGTGAATCAACGAGAACCTCACAAAGGGAAGGTACTAGACATACCGATCTCTCCACTTAGTTCCTCATCCTCAGCATCTTCGGGCCCGACCATGTTGGTCAAGACAACAACACGACTCGGTTCTCCAAATCTCTCTCGATCCTCGCGTGCCTTGGCATCTTCATTATTGTTAATAATTTTGCCCATCTTCGAACCAACCCCGATACCCTTGCTGGTCTGGGGGCCTGATTTGGCTTTCTCCTTCCCTTGCGATACTTGCTCAACTGTGAGAGCATTCACAATTCCAGCTCCATCAGCACCAAGGCCTTGTCCTTCTTTGTGACCCCATTTTGCCATTAAACGAGCAGCAAAGCCATGAGGGTCGGGCCTAGGTTCAATGGTCAACATCCCAGTTTAACGTTCATGTCAAGGGACACTCACTTTGTTTCTTCGACTGGAGTTGGGGATGGGGCAGCGGGAGTAGAACCAGCCAATGCACTGAGTCGTGCAGCGATGGCTGCTGCTGCTTTGACTTTGGCTTCGATTTCAGTAGACGCTGCTCCGGGAGGCCCAGAAGGTGGAGGAGGCACAGATGGTGGTGCAAAAGGATTGTATGCCAGTGGCGGAGGTGACGGCGGTGACACAGGCTGGGGTGGAGGAGCTCGGTTCATTGTTGACATGGCGACGCGTCGAAGGTGAGCCTCATCGCCAGTTTCTGCAGTAAGTGCGGGATTTGGTGCTTCCACGGACGGACCGGGAGTCTCGTCTTCTGCAGAGGGGGGAGCTGACTGCATGGCATTTGACATTGCAAGACGGCGCTGATAAGCCTCATCACCGGTCAAATTTGCGGCAACGGGGGCGGGACGAGATTGCGAAAATGAAGGAGCCGAAGCTTCACGTTTTTCATCTTCGGCCCTCGACCAACGATCGAAGTGTTGGTCTCCAAAACGACCTGAGGACCCTTGTAAGAGAAGCAGAAATATCATGAGCAAGAAATGTACCTGTCTTTCTCGGTCTCTCATCTTCAGAATCAGTTCTGTCGCTATCTGAATAACTTTGGCTACGCCTGGAACGCTTGCGTTCATCAAACCGACGTTCTTCTGCAAGTCGTTCTCGCTGCTCAATGCGATTCTTCTGTTTCCAGACCTTGTATTCGTTGTAATCGTTGGGACGAAGCGGGTCGTAAAGTTCTGAGGGATCCCAAGCTGCTATGGGTGGAGCATTCCGGTTCTACAGACGGCAGTGCAATCTCAAGAAAACAATTGATTATTTGTAGCCTGGCGTATTGACTTACCTTCTTCCCCTTAGCCTTCCCTTTCTTCTTGTTATTGTGAGAAGCCTTGAAGCCATTGACGTCTTCGTCAAGGACCATTGATGGCGGCTTGACCTTTTTGCCCCATCCTTGTTGTGGCTGAGGTTGTGCGGGAGCTTCTTGGACAGACTTGGGCGGGTCGACTAAGGCTGGAGGTGCGAAGACGACTGCCGTCGAGGATATACCTACAGCTGGGATCGGACCAGATGAGGTGACTGCAGCGCCTAAGGGAATCCTTGGTGGGGCGGGCTTGGATTTATTTACTTGGTTTCTGCGGACGGGTGCGAAGGCAAGAGATGCCGACCAGCCTTCGAAACGAGAAAGCGAAATTGACATTTCAATAAACGGAAACTAGATGGGACAGGAGAGCAATTGAAGAGATACCGGCTGTGGATTTCGCTGGTGGATCAGCAGACTTTTCAGTATTTTGAGGAGGGGCAGGTTCGGACGATGATTTGTTTTCTAGCTCGGGCTTGACTGGGGAGACAGCAGGAGGAGGAGGAGGATTAGAAGAGGAAGAGAATGCAGAGGTCGAGGAAAACTGGATGCCGCCATAGAGGCCGCCTGCTCTGCTCGTCATCGTGGTTCCAGGACAAGATAATTCCTACACGTGATCTATTCTACCATTCACGTGAACTACTATTGAAATACTTTTCTCGCGCCTCCTTGCTCAGGATGTGCACTGCAAAGTCCCCGGCGTCTATCATCGCCCATCCGTTGTGTATCCGCCGCTTCGAGTTTGGTGGAAGAGGCAGCGGCGGGTCGACTGTCAGCAGCTATCGTATATTGTTAGCATTTCGTCCGTAACATATCACAGTCGACTGACCGCCTTCCTGACCACCCGCACCACCGACTCAATCGCGCCCTTGTTCTCTGTTCCTTCTTTGACCTGATGTACATACTTAGCAATTGCATGAGATATCGAAGAAACAACGTGCCTGTCCTGTTACGACCCAGTTCCAGATTCCTCCAGGGACATCGTACGCCGACTCGCCTGCATATGTCCCTCCTCGTCTTCTCCTGCCTTGGGGCGCTCGGAAGGGCAGAGGAGGTCCTGGAGGGGGCGCAATTGATTCCGAGACTAAGAGGGTCGACGAGTCAAGGTGAGGGGACTGGACTAAGTGAGTATGGAGTTGTTTAATTATTTTGGGGGTGTTTTCGGGGACGTCGGGGACATTGGGGGCGGGGCGGGACAGAGATGGTCGACTGGACGAGGGCAGAGGCTCGTCAACGAACCAAGGGAGTGCGGTGGAATAGGCTCTACGGGAAGCCAGGGCAGTGGAAAGACATCGCTGCATTATGGCAGAAAGCGTGACGTTGTGACAGACAAAAAGTTGGATCTTGCCATGGGTGTTCGTGCGGGTGTCGTCGTCTGCGTAACCAGCTTCCTTCTGGGTCCGTTCCCTTTCTCTCCTCAAAGCCCCCTCTCACTCGTTTTTAGGCGCCTTATTTACCCACTGGATCGCAGACTCTCTTACCCTCTGGAAATCACCCGTCACCGATGAGCATCTTTGGACTGCAGCTACTTACTACTCCATCCTTGCCAAAGGTCCCCCTCAGGCTCTCTGGTTCCTTGGCTTCGTCGTAATCACAGGCTGTATTACTATTCTCTGGAGTCTTGGTGACGGCCAGGCGGGCAACATCATGTTCGATGGAGGTAGTATATGTACGTCTAAGCCCCTTGCATCACCGTCCCTCATTAAATCCACCTTACCCTCTTTCATAGTCCTATTTGGCGTCACAGTTGCTATGTATCTGTATTCTGTTCTCCCCAGTTCGTTGTTACACTATCTCCCTCGTACTCCCTGACCTTCCTACAGGTGTTTTTGCCAAATTCAGCGCATTACCGGACCACCAGCTCAGAGACCCTTTCCCCCGCTCACTTCGGCTCACTACTCTTGAGCTCGCGTCCAATAATCTCATCTGCAGTGTTGCCTTGACTGGTGTCTTGGCACTTCAGGCAGGCCGCTTCTGGGCTGAGAACTCAGATGCTGACGACGAGGTCTTCGTCTCAGGCGACGCAGAAGGGTCACAATCACGCGCCAAAACTCCAGAACCGCACATGGAAAAAGTACAACAACGAAACACCACGAAAGCCACGTCATGATCCTATATCAGACAGGAAATTGGGACTCGCTCGCACTTGCTATCTATATACATATATCGGTGGGATGTATCATATAATACCCTCGGATGCACCTCTCAAATGCCATTACATTGATCGGTTGGTCTAAGTTAATAAACTCTATTCTTGTACAATATCCTCCTTCCTCGGTCTTGAATTTTTGATCTCATGACCCTGGCCTATAATTGACTGCGCCGCATCATCAATGACGATACCTAGCGTAAGAAAACGCCGGGTCAGTCGCCCATATGGGCCAGGCAAATCAAGCTTGCGCACCTAATCCCTCTTCCTTAGCAAGGCCGAGAACATGTTCCAATTCGACGAAACCATCCTTGTCGACGTCGAGCTTTTGGATGACAGCCTGACCGACCTCGTCGTCTGGCTTGTGCTTGATCACAGCCAAGGCCTTTCGAAGGTCTTGTACAGAGATCCGGCCTTGGGCATCAGCGGAGATCATCTGAAGCGAGCTTCCCACACGATTGTCGTATTCCTCAAGTTGCTGATCAATCTTGGTGAGCATACTGCGGATACGTTTCGTCAAAGCACCAGAGGGTGATTTGGGGTCCTAAGAGGGATCAGTATATTGCTGACGTTGCTATCGTCCGAGGCACACCTCTTCTGCTGAAAGATTTTCCTCCATGAGATCGCGAAGATCCTTGCGCTCCTTGAGGACACTGGACTTGGCAGACAAGATAGAAAGAGCTTCGCCCAGTTCCTTGAGCTGCTCAGTCGTCATCCGAGCATTCTCTTCTTCAAGTTTTTCGGGTAAAAGCTACTCATTTACTTGTTAGAAGAGCTCATTCTGAGGGTGAGAGACATAGACCATTACCTCGGAGTCAGGCAAAAGAGATTGGGCTGTCCGGACTTCCAAATCTTCAGCCTCTCTCTTTGCACGGCGAGCATCCTCTTCCTTTTGTTCTTGCTCTTCTTCGTCTTCAATGAGCTCCTGCTGTTGTTGCAAAACCTCGAGTTTTTGTTTATAGCTGGCCTTGTCGGAATCAACCTCCAATTCTGCTTCGTTGAGCTATAAAAAAAGTTTGTAAGATTGCAGCAAGAGATATTTGGGTCAGGGCACACCAGATTATCAGGTAGACCACTCAAAACACTTTCCAGACTCGCGATGACAGCAGTTTTTCCGTCTTCATCTTCACCGAATTTACGATCAAAATGGAAGGCTCTTCCAAGGATGAGCAACACGCCTGAAACGCGTTCGTGTAGATGCAATTTGACCCAGGTTTGAAGTTCTTCCCTCAGACGTGCCGGAGATACTCCCGACGTGCGAATTCCACGAGATTGGCAAGCCGCTTGAAGTTCAGAGGTCGAGAGTTCGTCGATACCTTCCTTGTCGATGAGCTGGTCATCGCGACGGAGATCTAAAAGACGCGATCGAATAGTGCCACGAAGGAAATTGTCTGTGCCGAATGCGTTCAAACCCATGTACCGTGACATCGACACCAACTGAGGACGGGAGAGGTTGTCGAGTGTGAGATCGTCATCGAAGAGTTTGGCAACGTTGATAATGTCCTGCGCAGATGGGGATTCTCCTGTGGATCGGACCTGTGAAGTGGTATTTCAGTGAATTGGAAAGATTGCATGAACGTAAACCCACACCTTACGGAAAAATTCCTTGAAAGCATCGCTGCCAACGATGTGTGCGTTTGCCTTGAGTCCAGATTCACGAAGTGTTTCCTGTAAGAACTTGGCCATATCTAGACGGACACGGAGAAGCTTTCGTTGCTTTTCTTCCTAAATGGATTAACGCGCTTAATTCAAGAAAGACAGAAGTTATACATGGGACATACTGCAGCATACTTGTCCTCAAATGTGGATGGAAGCATGTTCGGAAATAGTTTTAGTGCTACAGGCAAAAGAAACTCCATAAAAGGGACGATAACGAAGACGGCGAACGGGACGAGGCGCAGAAGATCCTGAGTGGTGCGTTTCAGCTGTAATCAAATGTTGAGCTTGAGTATTCAGGTGATGAGGGTAAGGTATTTGACCTGTCTGCGTTCACGACGCGTCAATGTCTCTCCTTGTAGAATCTTCCATTGGAGGCGCGAGGATATGCGTACTTCGGAAACCAAAAGCTTGCTTCCGTGCCAATAGTGCTGGGCTTCGTGCTTGACTTTCTTCCAGGCTCTGGTCATGAGAGGTGCCTCGGCTGTCGCTGGGGGAGAAGATCTGGACTCATTATTAGGTGGCGGTGAAGGATCCGATGGAGTACTAGACGAGGTTGCAGGGGTTTGTAGACTTCGAGAAGGTTGATATTGAATAGGTGAGCGGGGGAGGGGACGAAAATGACGGGAAGAGATTAAAGAGACTGGTAACCGATTATAAGAACGAACAAGGACGGTGGAGGTGGTACGCGGGAGCCATAGAGACATAGAGACACAAGTAGAGTACCTCTCAAAACTTTGTTGCCGGGTACTCCGCGTCTTGTTTGGTTCCGTTGTTGTTCGTGCCGGTCCGCCATGTCTTCACAAGCCGACCTTCACGACCCCGAATCCTCGGCCTACAAGAAAGCCCGTCGCCTCTATCACAAGGCTACGAAGAATAGGAACTCCGATCTCGAGCTTGATTGGTCTCCATTCAGAGCTGCAGAGAAAAAGTACAAAGCTCGCTTTCCCCCGCCCGATTTGTCCAATGTCCTCGACCTCGCCACTCTAGATCCAGCCAGAGACGACGAGATCCGACAAGGGATTTGGAGAGGCTCAAATGCAGTTCAGCACAGAGAGCTATCGGTAGCGGGAAAATCTACCAAGTTCTACACCGTCCCTCAAGTACCTGGTGCTGTAGTCTCAACTCTGTCGACGACCTTGTGTGTATTTATCAATACATAACTTAGGCTTGGTTATCTTGCCATCTTTCGTCTCAAAAGAGCAGCAAAGGGAGCTGATACGATGGTCGCTATGCGACCAGGCACGCGAAAATGAAACCAATCTCGATATTCACTACTCTCTCCCACCCGAGGGGTTGTGGAATGCGTGGCTAAGGTGTCAGCAGGACTGTAGCAAAGATATTACCGTGCAGCCTAAGGTGACTCCAGGTTCTTCTGCTATTCAAGAGCCTCCGGGTCCTCGACAGCTTGTCAATAACACACCCGCCACTCCCGATAACTTCTTAACTATCTCTACCACCCCAAAACCTCTTCCGACTCCTTCAGCAACAGTCAAACCAGTACCTTTGTCTGAGCTTCGATTGAAACTACGTTGGGCAAATATCGGGTGGTTTTATCATTGGGGAACAAAGCAATATGACTTTATGAAGGGTAAAGGTGCCATTGATCCACGCCTACGAAATCTTTGTAGGGATGCGGTGGCTGCTGTTGATTGGAAGCAAGTTTACAGTAAAATCAACGGTGATTGGACAGATTGGACCACTTGGAATGAATCATATGGTACGAAGGAATACATCTTGACTTGTTGCAACAAGATTTAACCTGCATCCCGGTCCTAGAGCCTGATGCTGGAATTGTCAACTTTTACCAGACAAAGGTTGGTCATTTTGAAACCTGGTACAACCGACTTTTATATCTGGCATCAGGACACTCTGATGGCACACGTTGACCGATCTGAAGTATGCGCCACATCGCCCCTTGTTTCCATATCGTAAGTCGCTGCATGTTCTTCCTACGCCCTTTTTATCAACGTCATCTAGTCTTGGAAATGCAGCTGTTTTTCTCATCGGCGGCCTGACACGAGATACCACACCAGTGCCTATCCTCCTTCGCTCCGGAGATGTCGTCATCATGTCAGGTCCGGAGTGTAGACGTGCATATCATGGTAAGAGATGGATGAAAGTGGGGTACCTCATACATGTCTCATGCTAGTTGCCAGGTGTACCTCGAATATTGGATGATAGTTTGCCTTCTCATTTGGGGAAATTGGATAAAGATTGGGAACCTTACGAAGCTTACTTACGCACAACGAGGATCAATATCAACGTACGTCAAGTATTTCCGAAAGGATTTCAGCCCGATCTAGCGAATGTATAGTAGCGTCCTGCCAATGTATAAGGAATGTACAAAGTACTGGTAGTGCAGCGGCATGACTTCGGCAACCATTGATTGACTTTGACGATCTTGACAAACAAAGACCACAGAACTGTACAGTTTTACCAAAATTCTCCCACGCTGATACGTTCTCCACTTCATCGTTGTAACTATCGTCAAAAGGCTCCAACTCCAAAATGGAAAACGACGCTGTACGTCCCGTGTCTGCTATGAATTTTCGTGTTTGTTTCTGATTCTGTTTCCAGGGTGTTCTCGTTGATCTCTACGTTCCTCGCAAATGCTCGGCTACCAGTGCGCCTATTTCCTGAAGTGAATGCACAACTGCGTTAATCAAATGTTTTCTAGACCGCCTCATTACCTCGAAGGACCATGCTTCCGTGCAGATCAGCATTGTTGACGTTGATGCTAATGGTCGCGCTTTGAACACCTCCACCACTTTCGCTCTTTGCGGACAGGTCCGATCCCAGGGTGAGAGCGATGATTCGATCAACAGACTGGCGACAAAAGCGGGTTGTACGTTGCTGATTTCCTTGTTCTTGCACATTGATGGCTCACTTTCGTTTAATTAGTGCTCCGCAACGTTTGGTCATACCAAAAGTAATCGCTAGAGTTACGGATTGTTTTCGTTGTACATTGGCCATTACAACTTTCTTTCTCTCCTTGAGAGGTTTGGTGTGACCCGCACGAGTAGTGCAGATCTCAAAGATCTCAATTTAAGAGTCTCTCAAGTTTATTATTGTGCATGCCACTACTGCACGTGCATATGTCCCAAATTGTCCAATGACGTGTTGTACTTGACAAACTGCGGCAACTGCGGTCGGGAATGGACGACGAGTACATAGAGGCATCGTCTTTCCTGAACTCCTTCATTTCAACCACTTCAGTTGGTCCTGTTCTCCGTTGTTATTAGCCCGGCTCATCTCTTCTATAGTCGGACTCGATGGTTGAGATCAAGCGGACGGATCTTCCTCCGTCAACCAGCCACGACGATGATAGATACCGCTTAATTTACAGCAAGTCCAAGGTCTATGTGAATCCAACAGCTTATGCGAGAGACAATATCCCGGGTTTCGTCATTTTAGTCAAACGAGTCAGTCCTCCTACGGCACCCACCGCCTTTGGTCTCACCCCTTTTCTGTAGGAAGCTGCTAATCCACTATATCTACTCGCTTGGATTCCGGAGACACTTCTCAATGAACGAGGTACGACTGAATGGGACAAATTTGTCAAGATTGAGGAAAGGGTTGTTTGGGACGACAAAGACGATGGTGCGTTCTCAATATATTTATTGGCGTCTATCATTCGATTGGTCCTAGATGTCGTTCTCATCGAGCTTCCGACCCAAAGGCCTGAATCTTACGCGTTCTCTGTTCCATTGACGTCGATATACTCGCTTCTCGTGCGCCCCCCAACGTTGTCCTCCTGGTGTAAGTCGTTCCATGTTATTCAACTCGATATCTAGAGTTATCAATCATCTCTCTAGATGGATCCATTGGAATAAATCTCATCAATGGTGACACCCTTCCGACTCTTCACTTCCACGATGACGAGTCGCGCTCGTTCACGACGGCATCGATACCGCGTCCTCTTGTTCAGGGCACAACGTCATACCCGCCTCCTGCGCCATATTTACCACAATCGGGGAACTCGTGGGGTGGTGAGGACCTTCTTTCACGGCTGCGATCATACTCGCATGTAATGAGGTCGACACTGGACCCGTCGCTGTTCTTGATTGACCCGTCGCGAGCGGACATTGAAGCACACTCGACTCAAATATTCAGCGATGACGCAGTGGACGATATACTCGCACAATCATCATTCGCCAATTCACACTCACCTGTCCCCGCTCATCGTCGCCCCCGTCCTGTCGCGACGTCACCCCCAAACCCATACTCACATCGTTCGTCCGTACTCCATCGCTCCTTGTCATCACCGCCTACCAACCCTCTCCCATCGTCGCAGGCAAGGCTCGCCCTCCTTCAGTCCTTCTCCAACATCACCCGTGCAACTCGCCATGCCGCTCAGAATATTCTCTCTCATCCGCTCGCCAAACCCATTGTCCCCCACCTACCCGATCCAGTACGGAGTCTTGTGAACGCTAGCGGAGAATGGCAATGGGGCAGCTGGGTTGAGACTGGTGGCGTCGGCGAATTTGAAAGCGCTCGTGTCTATCTCGCTCGCTGGGCCAGGATAGTAGCTGAAGAGGGTGAACGTGCTCGCAGACGAGAAGCTCAAGCACTTCCCTCCACATCAACTGCGCAAGAGACTTCATCGCTTGGGATCTTCGAGCTTCTCCACTCCACTGCCAACTTACCCACTCCCAAGTCATCCCGTGATCCAGAACATCCCGTCGACGAAATTATGTGGGCCAAGTGGTTTGCAGAAGACGGTAGACCCAAAGTAAGGATTGAAGAAATGAAACGTGAAGTGTTTAGACGAGGTATTATTACCAAGGGAAAGCTCAGACAAACCATTTGGCCCTTCATCCTTGGAGTGTATGAGTGGGATGTGACACGCAGTGAACGCCTACGAAAATGGGAGAAGAAGCGGTACGTATCATTTCGGCCTCCCCTTACTGAATCTCATCTTTCGCAGGAAATTGTATCATGAAATCAAGCACCGGTGGTGTGGTGTTCCAGAAGTATTTGACCGACCGGATGTCATTGAGGTATGTTATCCTGCTTACCCTTCAAAATGAATGAATGCCTACCGTAATACCAAACAGGAGCGCCATCGGATCGACGTAGATTGTCGCCGCACCGACCGAAGCCAGCCACTTTTCACCACGAAAGAGTACAAGTTACATGACGGCCAGAAAGGCCACCACCAACATTACTCCTCTATCTCCCCCAACATGGGCGACATTGGCTCTCAGTCACCGACTAACGAGCACATTGATCGACACGCAAGCATTCTACTGACATATAATTTTTATGAAAAAGACTTGGGTTTGACTTCATGCCATTCTTGTCTTGTTGTGCTGGCTAACCGTCCTCCAAGGTTATGTTCAGGGAATGTCCGACCTCTGTGCTCCGATCTATGTTGTCATGGATGCCAATGAAGAAATGACCTTCTGGTGTTTCGTGGAAGTGATGCATCGAATGGTTAGTATCTCACCATCAACATGAATTTGACTGAACCTTTTTGTTTCCGTTCATGACTAGAAGCAGAATTTCCTTCGAGATCAAAGTGGCATGAAAAAACAGCTTTCGACTCTCCAGCAACTCATTGGGATTATGGATCCCGAGCTATACAAGCATTTAGGTAATTTCTAGGTCACTATCTCTCTTCTAACTAACTTTCGAGTGTAGAGAAGATTGATGGTCTCAACTTATTTTTCTGTTTTCGGTATGACTAAATTCGAGTTTGACCTAGGGCTTGAATGACATGCCTCCTTACAGCTGGGTTCTGATCGCGTTCAAACGAGAATTTCCGTTTGATGACGTACTCCGCTTATGGGAGGTTTTGTGGACAGATTACTACAGCAATGATTTCGTCCTGTTTGTTGCATTAGCTGTGCTCGAGTCACATCGAGACATGATTCTGCGTTATCTGGTAGAGGTGAATATCATGGCCGTGCTTTTTTTTTATCCATGAACTGATCTTGTGGTATCAGTTTGACGAGATTTTGAAGGTGCGCTGGTCTCTAGTTCACATTGACCACTCTCCTGATGTACTTTGTTCTTTTTTTCTTCTCCAGTACTGCAATGAACTGAGCATGACTATTGAACTGAGCACAACTCTTGCTCAAGCAGAGGTTCTCTTCCTATCCTTTGCCCAACTTGTCGCGGACATCGATCGTCGAAAAGCCGAGGAGCTGCCTACTCCATCAACGAATGGGGTCCGACGTCGTACCAGTCAACCGGAAAGTGACAAGTCGATGACAACAATCAATATCCCAACACTTTCCGAAAACCTCAGGGAGCTTCTGAATACTGGACGACAGTAGAAGTCAATCTTCGGGAGATAATCTAATCGACATATTGTAGCCATACTGTAATTGCATTGTCTTGACATCACAAATGTATCCACCACCATCAGACCATCGGAGTATCAACAGAGCATCAAACTTGGCTACTTATCTTGACTCGTGGCGTTCGACTCTGCAACTTGACAATGAATTTAAACGTTTTACGCACTTATGCGCTGAGGGATCCAGCAACCTTTCCTAGCTCTGTACTCTTCAGTCATAGTTCAAACTCATTGGTGATCTATGACACCTATCCCAAGTCTATCTTCCATTTTCTGCTCCTTCCTCGGGTGAAATCACCTCTGGACGCGAATACTTTGGCCAGTCTAAGGACACTCTTGAAGGGCGACAAGGAAAAAGCTAAAGAGGTCATAATTGCACTAAGTGAGGACGCAGCGATACTGCGAAAAGAAATCGAGGGTGAGATGCTCAAGCGCTATGGATTCAAGTGGGAGATATGGACTGGATTTCATGCTGTACCATCCATGCCGTACGTTCCTTCCATCGCGACGCGTCATTCTGATCCACGACGCGAAATACAGACATCTACATCTACACGTCCTTTCTTCCGACCTACACTCCGACTGGATGAAGAGCAAGAAACATTACAACTCATTCCACCCGAAGGCTGGTTTTTTCCTGGATATTGCCAAAGTAATGTCATGGTTTGATGCTGGGGACTCGTATTTCAGCACAGTGAGCTCCTATCTCATTCAAGACAACATCTATGTACTGAAGTCTGCTGGAACTCGCAGAAGGCAAAATTGGATCCGAAGCATTATGAAGCTCTACTAAAAGAAGATCTCGTTTGTTTTCATTGCGGTTCCTCTATGAAAAACATGCCTACACTAAAAACCCACCTTGCTGAAGAATGGGACAAGATCGCGTCTCGAGCAAAGGGGAAGCTTGAAAGGAAGCGGAAGTTTGAAGAGAAGCGTGCTGCCAAAGATGGAGCGTCTGAAGAGGCTGATTCCAAAAGACTTAAATCAGTATCTGACGACACACAGTGACGTTCCTACTTATGTTATCACCTGGAGGAGCTCCTGAGTCGACAAGATGGAAAAGGTACACTATCATATCTCTGCCTCACAAGCCGGCTGTTGGTCGGCTCCTTCACACAAATTACAAGCTTATTCAAAGCGTATTCTATTTATCACATGTAATATAAATCCTAGTAAACTCACGCTCTTGCGTCTGGTTCAATCAGCACACTTTCGTCCGCACCCATTCACTTTCTTGCGATTTCTTGTACGCGATTTATACACAAGTGTTGTTACATAAATACAAAGTATCTAAAGAAGAACGAGGATTGACATATGAACGTGAGACCCATACTTTCAGAAGTTCTAAAACCATCTATGTATCAGAAGAAAATGGTCTAAGCTACTTCAAGCTTCTCGGTTTGCACAGCTTCGGCGCTGGCTTGTAGCTTTGCAGCACGAGAACGCTCAGCGGCTTGACGAATAGCCCAAGTTAACTCATAGGTTCTGACCGCATCTGCACCATCAATAGTCGTTAGTGCATCGAAAATCCCTCACGTTTAATGACTGACCATCGTAAGTACTAAGAATCTGAGCGGCTTCAGGATCCTCCTCAATATCCTCAATGACGTCGATCAAGTTCGAGACCTCCGAGAAAAAAGGATCGTCATCTGGGAATCGAATGGCCTGCTCGAGCTCATCACCAGGACGACGCACGTATAACACAGGCTGGACGTATGGATTAACCAGCCTAATGGTTTGAGAGGATTGAGCAAGTCAGATTACTCGAGTACTTGATATTCGTACTTGAGTTGATAACCGTCAGCATACACTTCAAGTTCACAACTGTAATTGGTATCGTGAAGAGCCACGACGTGGGTAAAGCTGCCGACAGCCCCACTGTCGTATTTCCTATTGCATTCTGATCAGATAGATCCTTGCGGAGTGTAATTAATCACCTTACCAAGTTGCGGTTGTCACACGGGGAATCCTGTTCTCAGGGGCAATCTTGTTCTCGTCAATGGAAATCTTTGAGAGATGACCAGCATTCTCGTCCCACTCCAAAGAGTGTGCACTGACGGTGGAGATGTCTACCTCTCCACCGAAATAGCGGGAAAGATCGCAGAAGTGAGTCCCTTGCTCAATAACGGGACCACCACTGATCTCGTGAGCATCAGCAGAAAGGTCGAAAAGCAAAGCTGACCTCTTGGATTTGTCCCACCAGTCAGGTTTAGCGATCGCTTGATATGCACAGGCGTATCGCGCAATGGTCGCCATAACAGTGAGATTGTTTTCCTCGATGATCTGCTTCATCATCTGGACGGCTTTCAGGTACCGAAGCATGTATCTGAGAAATCGTAAATCATCGGGAATCTCGTCTAGCACTGCTAGCTCACCCAACGGAGCATATGGTCTTAGACTCGCTAATTGCCTTTGCGATCGTGAAACCATCTTCAATCTCATGGATGAGACCCGTAGCAATTGGTTTTTCGATAAACATGGCGACGGCAGGGAAATGCTTGAGAATCTGCATCTCGATATCGCGTCCAGGCTGCAGCGACCCGCGGAACATTGGGGGGCTACCAACGATGACCGCACGAGGCCGATCCTTGGGAGACATGCTCTTTACAAAGTCGTCCAGAGTCTTGAAGATGCGAGTGTCCTGGTAAGCGGACACAACGAAAGAGTCACATTTCTTCTGGAGGACAGCCGTGGCCCGTTCGATGGCGGGATCAATTACGGCGACGACCTTGAGACGACGACCGAGTTTGCTATACGGGCTGGTAGGTGCTACTGACACAAATGATAAACTGATCAAGCTCACTGTTCAAATCGAAACGAGTGATTCCATGGACCTTCATCGGATCCTGAGGAAATTATCAGGACGCGTCTTGAATCTAGCAGGATGTATTTACCGAACATAATGTTGCCCGCACCAATGAAGACGACGTTGAAATCATCGGACCCGCCGATGTGGCTTGCTCTAGGCAGAATATCTGATGAGCATGTTAGGGGTATACAAAGGACGAGACAGACTTGTCCATGGGAATGAGCCTCCATGGATCGATGGAGGGACGACGAGAGGAAACGCCAGAAGTTCTGCGGTCTGAAAGGCGACGCTCAGAGGGTCTGCGACTGGACACCATGGGGGTCGGTGTTAGAGAAATAGCGATAGGACTAATGAATGTAGTGATTTATATGTAAATCGATAATCTACTCCACTTGGACATGATAAACCTCGTCATAAATCGTTCCCCTGCAATAGTGCACTCTAGTACTCCTACACTTTACGATGACGGCGCCTCCATCACCATCTGCTGCCGTCTTGCAAGCTCATCTCGTCTCTTTTCCGCACGTTCTAGCCGGTCAGTCATCGCTTTGAGTTCTGCCTTTAGTTTTTCGTTCTCCTGAGACAACTTCATCACGTTGGATGCTCGCTTCTGGATCTTTTCTGCACTGCAGAAGGATCATGGGTTCACTACGATCCGTATATGAACTCATGTAGAGTGATAGGACACTTACTCGGCATTTGAAGATGTGCCGAGAATCGAGGACATGTCCAACTCAAGATCAAGGTTCGCACCAGGGATCTCTGGAAGAGACATGCTTGCTGACATGATTTGCTGTTTCGCCTTGGAAGGCGTCTCTTCGTCAGCGTTCGAACTTGAAGGCCTCAGGTTTGAATTTATCTCTGGCTGCGGCGTGCTGAGTAATGTGGTCCATCAGCTGGAATTTGCCATATTCTTCAGGGAAAGAGCAGACTCAGCCTCTTTATGCTCGGGTTGGGCAGACAGGGAGCTTCGAGTCATGGTGGTTCCAAGAGCAAGATATCAACAAAGTGATCACTGGACAATAAAATTCGGACACAAACTTAAATTCCATCATAGCCGCCTAAAATCAGTATTTGATTAAGTCCGCTTGCCATCAACTTCATGCTCATCAACTCTGGCCACCTTATAGTCAGCTTCTCCGTCGTTTTCTTCGCTCTCGCAGGTCACGCCGTTCTGTTGAGCGCTTTCCTCCCACCCATCGACCTTCCGGTACGTGACCTGCATACTTTCGGCTTCTGGAAGCCGCACTCATTCCATTCAGTTGCTCGATACGCTCGCCTATGACACACACTACAAATACTTCGCCCTTCTCATTATCCCGACAGGTGCTTACTTCGTCATCGCGAACTGGGTGGGATGGCAATATTACCGCAATTCATGATTGACAGGGTATAGTAATGAGATGGTATCATACACTTGCAGAAATAAATTAACAATAAATAGGGTCCACCAGGAAAAGAAACTCTATTCTCTTGGTCGGGACTGCAGTGAAGAAGGCCGGGATTTTCGTTGCATTTCGCGTAGTTCCTGCCAGAGTCTGCTCCTTGCGCCCTCATTCGTCGCACCCGCTTCACTGGAGGGCGCACCTCGTGCTGGGCTGCTGGCCCTCTCGCTGAAAGATGCACGAGACCCCGTTGGGCTTGGTTCGCGTGTTCTCGGCGAAAGCCTTAATACTGGAGTCCTCTCTGAAAATGGCCGCGGTTTGAGAAGACTAACGGCGGTTGGCAGTTGATCTAGCTGTGTGGAGGGTGATACTGGTTCTCTGGGTGATCTTGTTGCGCCAATGCGCGTGGGTATATCATGACTGGGTACAGAAGCTTGAGGACGAGTTTGTCGAGGAGTAGCAGTGGGAAGTCGAAGATATCTCGCCCGCCTAAGAATAGACATTCATTTATGCACAGAAATGAAACCGCGAAAGCTGACGTACGCCACCGCTTTGAGGGCCATCTTTGTGCGGTGAATCTGAACCCACTTGTCCAAGTACTTCTCTATAGTAGGAAGTGAGGTCGTGAATGTCTACCAATGCGCTGAGCCTTACTGAGAGTAGTATGTTTGTCCCTCTCGCGCGCCTTCGTAGCTTGAAGAGCTCGTGGCATAGCTCGCTGCCAGGTTTTGAAATATTTTGCCTTGGTGTTATTGGTATAAAGGCGTATAGCAGGCAGCGACTAATGGTCGGTGTAAAAACATACAGAACCAAGATTGCCAATTCAATACATACCTTTGTCTTTGAATGCCACAGACCGAAGGCTCTGAATAATGTGTTCTTTTCAGTTTGAATCATCACGGCACGCTCCTGTTATGAAATGGTCAACTCCGAACTTCAATAGATGATGGAATGAGAACTCACGATGGGGCGCAATTTTTCAGTGCTAGAACGGTCTCTCCATTTGTCCCAGAAGCATGCTATAACAGAAAATTTGATCTCATTTTCTTTCTCTTTTAGTGTGATTCGTCGGTGCCGATTAATGCGTGCTAGTCCGAGCCAGCGAGTGAAGACGCGGCGCATGTTATCTTGGGAGAAATTAAATAGGCGGATCGATCTCGAGACTCAAAGTAGTACTCACCTTCCCTTTTTACTAACAGATAGCTCTGCAGGAGGCTAAGCACTTCTAAGTGATGAGCGTATATCTTCTGCCATTTTTTGAACGTGACACTGGAAAGGAGTTAGATTAGAGCTGAAAAAAGAGAGTACAACTCACATTTGAAGGGTAGCATTGAAGCTCTGCGCTACATCCAGTTCTCTCAACCTGATCGCAATGACGCGATTTGTCCAAGCCGTCAAAGTACATCGTAGAATTCGCTAAGTTTGGGGAGCTGATTTAGACAATATTACCAGGTATATTCGCGACATTCTCTGACCTTCTTCATACTATCTTGGATCAAATTTTCAGCTAGCCTTCGTTGCTTCACTTGGCGAGCTTGAAGGAGCCATACTACGTTGGCATTATGAGTATACCGGGGTTCACAGGATGTTATAAACCTTACTATAGAAGACCCTTTCAATGTGTCGCTTTTCAAATTCTGCAAGGCGTCTCTCAGTTGCCCTTCGATTCATAGCTTCATGCCAAGCTTTCCAAGCACGACGAGTGGCGAAGAAATTGACGGCCATCTTGGCCATGCGAACCATCTTCAGCTTCTCACGGAGTTTCATCCGCCAAAGTAAAAGTGCCTTGTAGCAAACTTGTTCCGTATCGCATTGTATGGCGACTAGTTGTGCATCTCGATGAGTAGCACAAACTTGGCGCCATTTACGAAACAAGGACACCATTTTCCCTGAATCAGAGCGCATGGCGAATGCCAAAGCGAGGTCTACAAAGTATGAGATTAGCATTGAGATGATGAAAAGGAAGACCATACCATTATTGTGACTTTGTTGTTGTAACCGCCGTTTCCAGACTGACCAGGCAGCATAAATGAGGTTTGAGGCCTTCAAACGTTCTACCGCCTTGCCCTGTCTTCGAGCTTTCCAAACTCGAAAGATAGCTCGAACGAGCAGACCGTCCTGGCGAGTGATATGCTTGACAGCTCGACTTTCCATGGTCTATTGGGGTGTCAATGGATACCACAGAGGGACCAACAGGGGAAAAAATACATATAACCGATCCTGGGCAGCTTTCCAAGATCTAATAGACGACCTCATTAGTATGAGGTCGTAAAACTCCATGGCCGACCTATGATCAAACCTTTACGACCGTCAGGTCAGTTTGCTTCAACGAAAGAGAACTTACATATTTTTTTGCCAAATAGACATCGCATCCCTCATCAATCTCAAATCGATCCTTTCGGACATTATTTGTACGGAAGATTGCAATTGTCTCGCAGTTCGCCACCAGTCCCAATATCGCAGCACAGCTCTTTCTTCAGAAGCTCGAAATGCATCATCGGCAATCAATTCGCATTGGTTGATTGTATAGAGTCGTTTCTTCCAGCGATTATAGAACCGATGCACCAATTGTTCGGTGTAGTAATGACCAGACATGTGAAAGCGATACGACTGTCGCCATTTGTCCCAACCATCTTTGCGTGACTTTAGCTCTCGTTTTTCCCTGATTGTCTTCATTTTCTGACGCATGTCCTGGCGCCACTTGTCCTGTTCCCTTCCTCTTAGCCGATGTCTCCAAATAGTCAAGAAATTTCTGCGACGACGGTTGTCAGAAAAGGTAGATATGCGCTGGTAGAGATCCCGGTGAGATGAGGTGGCTTTTCTCCATCGTTGAAGATAAATGCGCATAATCAAGTTGTCACGAGCCTCGGCAATTTGGTCATTGGTTGTCTACAACAATTTAAGATTGATGCTATAGAGAATCAAATGTACAATCGGATACGCACCGCTATCCATTGATATAGTTGAGTCCATACTGTCCAGCAGCGCTCCAATAGCCGGGTATTCCTAAAAACATCTGCTTCCGCTTCGTCCCTTTCCATTCTAATCTTGTTCCAGGCATCATCCTCATTGATGATACTTCCTTTTCTTTCTCTTGAACTTGCGATGACTTTTCTTGCAATCGCGGGTGTAATGGCTACAGGATCAAGGAGTTTGCGGGCGAAAGATTCTTGGATGGGAAGTTGTGGACGAATACCAGTGAGACGTGTTGCGGACGGCACGTAGGTGTCTTCACTATCCGAAGGTAAAGGAGCCCCAAACCTCCATGGTCTATGGCGTTGCTTGGTTGGTGGTGTATCAGATGATAGAAGCAACGAATTGCGCCTCAAGTCGTCGGAAGAGTCGGATGCTGTAGTCTGAACTCTGAGTCGTTGTTTTGATTGCTTAACGGAGGTAGAGATTCCAAAAGATGGGGGTGACGCGTCAAGTTCGGCAGCATGGGAGGGTGTACTGGTCGTGTCCTCAGTCGATGCAGGAGCCACATTGAATCGTGCACCGTGTCCTGGAGTATGAGTATGGTTTGCTAGATGTAAAGGACCACGGCGCTGATTATCATTAGATGCACCATTTGTACGCTTATGTTGCGCCTTGACTGCGTTCCATTTGTCGCCCCAGTTCTTCCCCTTCATCGTCCCGAGCCTTAACAGCTTTCCATAATAAACGACTTCCTGAGGGTCAAGGCCGCGGTCTCTAAGAACATCATTATACGCCTTAAACACGGTCAAGAAAGTAGTAGCGGAGGGGCCAGCGCGATCAATGACCGCATCCAAAAGGTCAATGTCCTCAAGTGACAGGCCAGTGAGTTCAGCAACAGAAGTGATAGTCGAGGACCCAGAGATGTCAGCAGAAAGGGGATACTCTAGATGACGAGTAGGTTTAAATGGAGGGGAAGCGCGAGTTGGTCGAAACTGGGACATGGCCTGGCGGACGGTCGTGCATTTACAATGCGATCGAAACGCGTCTCACGGCGAACGCGTTCAACAAACTGTATTTGCACATGTTAGTAGTTAGTACTAGTTACTCCTTTAGACGGCCTTTGATCAACAGCTTCAGGCTGTTTCGAACAAGTTTCGAATTATAATACTTTTGTTATTCTTGCATACTTAATAGGTCAAGTATCTACGTCCTCCACAAATCTGCAAACTGCATTGCTGCGCAGGAGCCTTGAACGTCCCATCTCAACGCCTGAGCACTACTGGAGATGCCAGTGTCGACATATGGGGCTGGATCTGAAGTTGTAGGGTATCCTTGAGTTACAGTCCTCACAAAGTGAGAAAGACTGAGATCCATGTCGACTTCACCAGCTTGATAAAATCCCCCGGTTGTGGAACTATCATGTTGTACGTCGTACATAATGTCTGGCCAGGAGTAGGTGAGAGACGAAGTGGAAAATTGACCTTCGCTAGGAAATGGAGTGACAAAAGAATCGCTAATTGGATATTCAGAAGTGATTTGAGGAGGTACAGAGTGATGCCTCGCAAGAAGTGACGACAAGAACCGACAGTACAGAGCTGGCGTGTGCCGTGCGTCTATTGCCACATCCTTGGAACCTAGTATGGCTATAAGATTTCGCACATCCTGAATGATCTCAGACTGTGTTTTCTCGTCCAAAAGACGAAGCAGCGTAGGGCGGAGAAGCTACGAAGTGTGAGGACGGGGCTATTTACAACATAGGACAACGCACATTGATCAAAAATGCAGCCGCAAATGAAACGTACAGAAAATTAGCTCCCATGGCAAACCGCAAGTTACCTGTTGGATAAAGACGTTCCACCATGATTTGAATGACCTCACGAGCCGCTTTGATCGATTTCTGAAGGATTTGAGAATCCCTTGACAGCTCTGACTTGACAGCGTGCTGGAAGCCCACGGCAAGAACAACCAAGCGTAGGTACGCAGTGATCCTGACATGATGAATTAGCAGGATCCTCTGATATCGAATAATTATTCCACCATACATCTGTGTTGTGTTGCCTCGATAAGCACAGATTGGGATCGCTACAAAGAACTGGCTCAGTACAGACATCTGCGTGCCCGTCAGCCTTGACTTACGAAGATTTGACAGCTCCTGTGCATAAATCTCGACCCAGCCTGACAACTCATGTGAAAGGTTTGCTTCTGTTCTCAAAGCCAGAGAGACTACATCGAATTCCTGGCTTTATGGTCAACAACATTAGAAATATGTATTTATATGTAACTTACTTGTAAATCAGCCTTATTCGTCATGATCGCTCTGAATTCAGCAACAATAATGATTATGTGCACATATGCACAGAGATGAACATCATAAGGCAACGTCATCGGCAAACGATACCACTCTCGAGAATGCCTAGCCAGATAATCGTCGAGCCGAAGCATAGGCATTTTACCAAACTGAATTGCATGTGATCCATCGACGCAATAACAGTTGAGCCACGTTCGTATCCTGTTCAACTTTTCTCTTTCGCTGCAAGTATCGGGTGGAGGCTGATTAAGCTCGAGTTCTATTGCCATTCTTGAAATGACGGCAACCGTCAGATGTTGATTGTAGTCATATTGAGCATTCGATTCACATACCGTATAGCTACTCCCATGAGTAGCCAGCTGCGGTCCTCCGCCCACTTCCTTTTTGGAATAGGATAGACAGCCATTACAAGGTAAGCTTGGCAGACATCCACACTTTTCGACCCATCGATCAGTGCCCGTCCAGCGGCATCGCGGGCAAATTCCATGGCCATCAAATACATATTCGGTTTCTCTTCATAATATCGAGAGGCAACAGCACAGACTGAAGAACAGACTGCTCAACACCAATAGATATTGACAAACCAGACAGCACTCACTAACAGTAAATAAAAATGGACAGGTCCAAATAAGATTCTGGGGTGTGTGGAGCTCAGGATCCAGTATTGAAAAGAATGGCTAGAGTTTGTGTTAAGCTAAAATGAGGATAAGAATCACACAGTCGTACATTAATGCGGTCAAAAAATCTGAGGCGGAGAACATCAGTATAAATCGAAAGCAATAAGCAGATAGATGTAGCATACATTTTGAAGAGATACGCGATTTCCTCTGCATAAAGTTCACAGTACTTTACGATATCTGGCGGTGGCAAATTTTCTGGCCCTTGAATCGAGGTCAATACCCGTACGCATTCTGAGACCCTGACGTATACCTTGTGAAAAATTGATTCGAATGGATTCTTCGGGTGTTCTAGCTGTTGATGACCATCTCCGAAGCATTAAACTCTTCTCTATCGCAAAAATACCTCGTTATTCGCCATGGTAGTAAGGACAAAGATCAACCCACTGGTGTCGGGTAGACGTATAGACTGAGCACGCGTCATTGACTCTTGTATCCTAGTATCTGCCCTTAATTTGTCAAACTGAAGAAGCAGCTGCTGAATCTGAAGATCCTGGTGGTGTGCCCTCGCCTGCAGATCCTCATGGGTACTACCGACACAAGATATGAGACAATTCCACGTTAATGTGCTAACAACGTCAACGCACGGTGCTGGTTTACGTTTCTTCCGAGTTCGAGCAAGGCAAGCATGCCCCCCTGCTTGGCATCTACTGCAAACACTTTCACCCGGCTTGAACTCGCACTTCACCTTTCGAAAAGTCAGGCGATGGGCTCAACAGCGCAATAATGACGACATGCTTTTAATGACTTGCAATGAACACAGGCACCAGAACTTTAGGGTTTTGGGGGTGTTAAGGCTTAGAGAACGTGCCTCGGAAGACTCACGATCGCGAAACAAGTTGTCTCCGCCTTTGCGAGCCCTTTCTGTCATCTACCTCTTCATCACTCTCGCTGCCATCTATAGGGCTCGAGAAACGAAAATTTGACTTAAAGGACGGTGAATACGGCATATACACGGAGAGGATAGATCTGATCAGACAGGATTATATTTTCTATTGAACATATTCTCACAAAACACTTACCAGCCAAGCACTTGGAGAATGAGGTGTTTGACCAAGAATTATTCAGCCACTCAGTTAACACCAGGGGATGATTGAGGTCGGAGGATCGACGTAAAGGCGAATGGCCTGAATGGATGCCGGATACTGAATAATCAAGAAGATTGACGTCGAGACAGGTTGAGAGATTAAAACTAGAAGTCGGACGCATATATATACCATCGTGGCCGAGGGGATGATGATCTTCGGCGACCATCCGAAGTCAGCGGTCTCTTCGAATTCTTGCTTGTTAGATGCCGCAAAAAGGGTGGACTAAGACCAAATATTGAGGTCTATTTTCCTCTTCTAATGTGTCAAAAAACTTCTTTGAATGCTTAGAGATTGACATGGGCACCAGTTAAACTCTTTGCCATTAACCTGCTTGTGAGATGTCTTCGTGATGTGCCAGTATAATTTGGCCAGTATAAGACCGCATGGTCGTGAAGGGTCCGAACTCTCCTTACAAACATTCCGCAATCTTCGGTTGACGGGATGAGGCCGAGGACATGTAGACATCATCAAGAGGCACCAAGTCGGGCCGTAAACGCGTCAACCCCGGACACTTACACCACTGATTGATCAGACTGAGAGTAGTAAGATCAAAGTACTGGCAAGTCACCGGGTCTATACAAGTTCTATATATCGGGATTCTAGGAGGATTCCCTGCCAATCATGGAATAGCTCTCTTTACCGTTGAACGTTAACGATCTTCCTGACGACACGTGGTCTTCAAATGAGAAACTGCGGATATGAAGTTTGAAATCTGGGAGATTCTGGGATTGTGGATTCTGGTATACGCCACTCGGAGCTTCAGCTGCTTATATGTGAAGTTCTCGACTCGAATATATTTCTCTTGCGCCTCACTCCCATATGAAACGAGATGTATATTACGATGGGGCCTGCCAGTGAAGCATGCTTATTCTTCTGAGTCACTTCTTCAAAGCTTCATCGATCGTCTCATAATCGAACCTGCGTTTGGATTGAACAACGGGCATAGATTTGAACCGACTCTCGTACCAGCACCATAATCGAGACTTATTGCACGCCTGTTGATCGCCTTGATTTTGACTTGCGTGGTCGTAGGAACGCAGGCCACCCAGAAATCTTGTCTATCGCTGGGTATCCTCAGGCCGGTCTCTTCCAGTTTTGTACATGAATATATGTACGAATGACTTTTTAGCTGCATATCGGATGGATCTCATTGAAAAGCTGTAAAGAGTTCGCTTATTCATCCCGACAAGTGACAAACGCCAGGACCCAGGATATCATTCAGCGATATGATCAATATACGACCTTTTACGGCGATTTCAGCAACGTAAGTGACTTGACTTCGGACCGAATGCGAAAGTTTCCTTCTTGACTTATGTCCTTCCTAACCAAAGTATCCTCGTCGGACAGTCACCTTATGAATCTTTCTTGCGAAGCTGGCCTCACTTCAAATGAGGGTAAATTATGATCGACTCGGAGACATCACACCGATGCCCATTGACCTACAGGAGCCTACAGGCTATGTATATTAAAGTTGATCATGGCATGTTATCATTTCATCTAGGATAGTAGTCGTATCAAAGTTCTACCGTTCATCGAATCCAAAAAAGTCGTTGATAGCATAGCGGATTTCAAGCACCGTTCCACTGTGATAGGAATCGTTCAAGAAAAATGTGGGTTTCTATCTGTTCATATACCCTGAAACGTGCTTCTAGTGCGTCCAGAGCTGTCCGACACCTTCTTAGAATCTAAGAAAGAAATGCAGTGTGGCGAGTTATTGTGTACGTTCTTTGGTTGCCACGTCTTGACCCAGCTCAATGCAAATGGGAGCTGTGCGTGAAAGCCTTTAATTGTCATCGAAATTTTCAATAAACTACAAAGAAGTTAAACACTTCATTCGTTACACAAAAGGTACGATACCCTCCAGAATTCTCATTCCGGGCTCTCATTGTCGGAAAAGTTCCATTTCACTGAGAGCGATAATGGATGACTTTTAGTGTGAGCGAACCAAGATTCAAGGGGTAGATAGGGGTCCCAGGCACCCCGAGAATAGAGTTCGGATTTGAAGAGAGGGTAGTCCAAGGAGGCAGATTCAGGAGACACGTCCTCCATGACGAGGAGCAAACGTTACAGAAAGAGTTTTGGTCAAGTGGCGCTACAGTACCCATTCGACGGAACCCCCCGATGTTAGCAAAAGTCATTTACTTTCAACATGATTATCGTAGCCTTAGGGTACCGTATCCATTTACTTTCAACATGATTATGTGCACCGTATTCAAGGGAAAAATATACGTACTAATGTTGTTCATCTCATACTAGGTTGCGTTCACCATTTCAGAGTCGACAAGTCAGAGGAAAGGACCCCTTGCTGCAATCTCCGCATTGGCCCTGACCAAAAGAGCGGAATCGCTATCTACGGTGATTTGAGCTCTTTGAGAAGATTCTCCTAGACTGCCTTCGCAAGAAGCTGTGTCTTGAACCAAAATGATGTTTTCACTTGGTATGAAACGAACTGTACATGGGAATAGAAGGGTAAAAATAAAATTTTGGTGCTAATGTGTCGTATGTACAGTGATTTGGCATTGAATGTGAGATAAGATAGATGCGAGCATGTCAAACCAAAATCATATTAATCAACTTCCTCAACGCTGGGACCATCCTCACTGGCACCTGGGAAGCCGCCGGGGGCACCACCAGGGAAGCCGCCGCCAGGGAAGCCTCCTGGAGCACCTCCTGGAGCACCTCCTGCAGCTCCGTAGAGTTTTTGCATAATGGGGCTGGAAGCAGAACGTGAGAAAGTATCATAACACGTAAGAGACAAACGACGTACTTGGCAATGGCCTCCAACTCCTTCTGCTTACTCTCGTACTCTTCCTTGGAAGCCTCCTGGGAAGCATCGAGCCATGAGATAGTATCGTTGACAGCGCCCTCCAGCTTGGTTTTGTCACCAGCATCGAACTTGTCGGCGAGCTTCTCATCATTGATGGAGTTACGGAGGTTGTAAGCGTAAGACTCCAAACCGTTCTTGGCAGAAATACGAGCAGCGGCAGCCTCATCCTCGGCTGAAGAAATATTATGAATGAGTTAAACATGATACAAAGTTTGTTAGTAACACGCACCCTTGTACTGCTCAGCTTGCTGGACCATACGCTCGATCTCCTCCTTCGACAAACGACCTTTGTCGTTGGTTATGGTGATACGGTTCGACTTGCCAGTAGTCTTATCGGAAGCAGAAACGTTAAGAATACCGTTAGCGTCAATATCGAATGTGACTTCGACTTGAGGAACACCACGAGGAGCAGGGGGAATGCCGGAGAGTTCAAACTTGCCGAGCAGGTTGTTGTCCTTGGTACGGGTACGTTCACCCTCATAAACCTGAATAAGAACACCGGGTTGGTTGTCCGAATATGTCGAGAAGATCTCAGACTTCTTGGTTGGTACGGTAGTGTTACGTTTGATCAAAGCAGTCATGACACCACCAGCAGTTTCGATACTAAAAGCACATCATATCAGAAATGAGGCATCAAACAGATGACGAAATAAGACCCACCCAAGGGACAGAGGAGCGACATCAAGGAGTAGGAGGTCCTGGGTCTTTTCTGAAGTGTCACCAGAAAGGATGGCAGCCTGGACGGCGGCACCGTAGGCAACGGCCTCATCGGGGTTGATGCTCTTATTGGGCTCCTTGCCGTTGAAGAAGTCAGACACGAGCTTGACAATGCGAGGAATACGCGTAGAACCACCGACGAGAACGATCTCATGAACGTTGGACTTGTCGATCTTAGAGTCACGAAGAACCTTCTCAACTGGCTCGAGCGTGCCGCGGAAAAGGTCCTGGCACAACTCCTCGAAACGAGCACGGGTAAGGGAGGTATAGAAATCAATACCCTCGTAGAGAGAGTCAATTTCAATGGAGGTCTGAGCGGCAGAAGAGAGGGTACGCTTGGCACGCTCGCAAGCAGTGCGCAAACGACGAACGGCGCGAGGGTTTGAAGAAAGATCTGTACATCATGTCAATGCTATGTATGCAACACTACGAAATAGGAACCATACCTTTCTTGTTCTTACGCTTGAACTCCTGAACAAAGTGGTTGACAAGACGGTTGTCGAAATCCTCGCCGCCCAAGTGGGTATCACCAGCGGTGGCCTTGACCTCAAAAATACCTTCCTCGATGGTGAGGAGTGAGACATCGAAGGTTCCTCCACCAAGATCGAAAATCAGAACATTGCGCTCTCCGGTAACCTTTTTATCGAGACCATAGGCAATGGCGGCAGCAGTGGGCTCGTTGATGATACGAAGGACATTCATACCAGAGATGGTACCGGCGTCCTTCGTGGCTTGACGCTGCGAGTCGTTGAAGTAGGCGGGGACAGTAACGACAGCGTTGTTGACGGTAGAGCCGAGATAAGATTCAGCGGTCTCCTTCATCTTGAGGAGGACCATGGAAGAGATTTCTTCGGGCGACTAGAAACAAAGTCAAACGAGAGAATCGAGGATAGGGAAAAAGACTGCACTCACAAAGTCCTTTTGCTCGCCACGGTATTCTACCCGAATGTATGGCTTACCCTCCTTGCTGAAGACTTTGAAGGGGAAGTGCTTCATATCAGATTGGACTTCGGGATCATCGAATTTGCGACCAATGAGACGCTTAGCATCGAAGACACTATGGTTCGCTATATCAGCAGAGATCAGAAGCACAGATAACGAAGAAAACATACGTATTGTGGGGATTCATCGCGACCTGATTTTTTGCGGCATCACCGATGAGACGCTCGCTATCAGAGAAGGAGACATAGGAAGGGGTAGTACGGTTACCCTGGTCGTTGGCAATGATCTCAACGCGATCGTTTTGCCAGACACCGACGCAGCTGTGGAGAAATGATTAAGAGAAGTCGACAAGAAGAAAAGGACGGACTTACGAGTAGGTAGTGCCAAGATCGATACCGATGGCTTTAGAGGAGGACATGGTGGATTGAATGGATGATACTGGAGAACCGGAGAATCGGCGTCACACATCTTTTATATTACCTTTTTTTTCCGAATTGACGAGAAACTCGAAGAACCCTGACGAATTCTCTGGAAGTTTCATATTTCACGTGACACATCGACGTCATTCCACGACCATTCTTATTGTTCGCGATCATAATAAAATACTAAATGTACTTTGGCAGCAGTCAACTAACATAAACGAGTCCAGTAATTGTCACAGAACAATTATCATACTTCTCGATTGTTGTGAAACCCAGGCCCGTCGTCCAAGCTTCTATGAGCCTGTAGATCGCGCAAGACAGAAGGATCCACTGTTGTTGGTCAGTAGGAGTGGAAACGGCAGGTCGTGAAACATTCACCAGGCAGAACACTCTTCCGACGTGAATGTAGGCTACCAGTTCCCGTCGGCGACAGTTCCCCCCCAATTTCAGGAAGGGGCCGCTGACCATCCATTTTAGTACGGCGTGGATGAAACTAATCAAGTCAAATGGCGTACGTCGAGTCCAGGGTCTGCCATTGGCACCCTCTCAATGCCGTGTTCATCAAGGTCTCCCGGAACATCATCAATGGAGGCTGCGTTAAGCTCAATCGACAAGTTCAGTATGTCTGTATCATCGATGTTTGCTGGCGGTGACGGAGGCAAACGTGGAATTTCGGTGTATCCTTCAGGTAATTTCCCACCCGGAGCATTCTTGCGTGCAATATCCCGTAGCCGCTGCCAGGCCTCGTACCGGTCTATAGCGTGTTGCTGTTCCCTATCCAATGGTCAGCAATATTGATCGGAACAGTATTCATCCACGTACTCGATTTTGCGTTGCTTGTATTGTTGCATTGTTTCATCGAAGAGATCGGGATTAATCTCCATGAAGAGTTTCAACGCATTGTATACCATACCATGTATCGTCCTGATACCATGTCAAAATGCACACTGGCTCAAAAAAGGGAAAAAAATCGCTCACCTATTCCAATGTGATTTTGAGTTATTGTACAACGCCGGAAAGACGATGGGAAGTATAACAGGCAAATTGTCGCTCATGAGATTCACCACATACTCATTGTTCCAGTAAAGCAGCGCCCTCTCCGCGACTTGGAAATGCTGGCTGTTGATGCAACGGCCAAGCTGTTGGAAAAGAGGGATCTGTATTTTCTGGAACTCCACAGGATCCGTTACGTCCAAGATTTCTTCCACTTCATTCAAGAACATGACTTCCTTGGGCGAATTGACCTTAGGCCAATACTTGAGAAGCCCCATCATTACTTCCTCTGCCAACGACGGGTCTTTCTCAAGGAATTGCACTACACAATAGGCGAGTTGTGGGTGATACAAAGAAAGGCTCTTCACTTTGTGCAAGGGAATGAGGACACGTGTTAAGAATGTCTTGTGCTCCTCTTTGAGAGGCAGGGCAAATCCGTTAATGATAGAGCCTAGGATCTCAAGAAGTTCCGCAATTCCATTATGGCGCTCCGTTTCATAGACAAATCGGAAGAAAACGTTGTTGATCGAACGACGAATGAATGCGCGAAGGTTTAAGAATTTTCCATAGATGCGGTGAAGTATGGTTTTTAAGAAGTCGCGTTCCCGTGGATCCTCAGAATCGAACAACTCCAGAAGGTTGAGAACGAATGGCTGATCGATATATCGTTTCGCGAGATTGGTGTTGAAATCTGGACTCTCGACAAAACGAAGGAAAAACTCGTATACGATTTGAAGGTGGGGCCATGCTAACTCCAGGACAGGTTCGTCTTCCTCAGGATCAAATGCATCACCAATAGGATTAACGGGAGGGGGTATGGAACGGAAAAGATTGATGGCAAACTGAATTGCTTGAGGATTATAATTGAGGACAGCACTGAATAAAGCCTTACCATGTTGACCACCTCTGGGTATATGTTCTCCGTGATGACACCGCGCTGGGTCGTAATGTATTCCAACATTTCATGCAATGTCTGTGCCTTGATTTGCTTCCCCTTGAGCTCGGCACTCGCGTCATTAAAGTCAAAAAGAACGCGACATTGATGGAGTTTCTTCAAAAATAACAAAGGACGTTCATTGGGAGCGGTTTCTAATGTCAAAACAAAGGATCAGAAGGGTTTCAAGTTCGGGTACCAGTGATGCGCACCCATGAATGGAGGAAGGCGTTCAATCTCAACTTTCTCGGTAACGACAAACCGACTGCTGCGCTGTTTGCGTGGCGGCTTGCCCACCATGGGTATGGTGTCTTTTGGACCAGCCCGAAGACGATTTAAAGTCGTTGCGCGTGGTGGTACGGCCGCGTCGTTGAGCCTTTCTGTATTATTTCCATTGATACGGTTAGAAGTTTCGGGGCCGTCTGAACTAACGACCACGATAGGAGGGACGGGCGATCCATTATCAGCGGAGGATCTTCGATCAGGGGTGGCGACACCGGTAGTTACGGGAGATGAAGACCGATGAGATGAAGCGGAAAATTGAGAAGGAGTCTGGGAGGGAACTGTATGATTGCTGGGATTGAGATGATTGCCTGAACCTGAACCACCAGGAGTGGGGAGAGGTTTTGCAGAATTGGGAGGTGGAGCAGGTGTAAGCACACTAGAGCTACCGGTATTGGACTTGGATTCCTTTTTGGATGAATTGGAATCTTGTGAGGTCTTTCTGAGCTGCACGAAGGAGATAGAGATGGTCAGGAGTGATGATTACGTGCCGACGAGCAGAACTGACCAGTGTTTTCTTGAGATTTTTCATGATCAGTCGTTACAGTAAGGTACGAGAGTCAATGAAGGATGTTGTTGACAATGCTGGCCGCTGTCACCGACCGTTGCGGTCCGTCGCTGTCAGAATCGATGAACAACGGATGTGTGACCGTGACGGATGTGTGACAAAGATCATAAACAGCACACTACACGGGCAGATCACTGTGGCACCTAGGCCATCACAGATACGACAACGATTCTGTGTTCGACACAGCCAAAATCTGACTAGCTGCATACAGCACATGGCTATGGCATATAATTGACCTCTGTGTCGTGGAAACCCACCGTCGTTGGTTACGGACATAATATCACGTGGTCACGAGACCTGTTACTACGATCGCAGCTGAGGCTTTCTTCTTCATCCTTCTCGTAGCATGGCCGGTAGGTCCTTGACAGTCTTTCTGCACTTCACTTGCTGAACGATCATTAGCAATATATGCTGTATATACCTCGCCTACGCATCCACCGATTCCCAACCATCTCCCCACCTTGATTGTGACTCCTCATGGTTAGTTTGATCCCACAATCTCCTATAGAATCTGCCGATGCGAAGCTCAAGACAGGTCAACCTTCTAACATTCTTTACTCATACCTTCATACAAACTTTGTACGTCTTTCAATGTCTCAATCACTACACCCACCGCTCACCCCATCTTTCCCCGCTATCAGAACACAGAGAACTACCTCCTGACACCTTCGCCTCAGGGCGATCTCTGTGTTGCCAAGCTCTTTCCCCCTCGTAAAGAGGGAGGAAAGGCGTCCGCCTCTGACCCGGGCCACTCGTCTTCAGCATCATCTCGAGTAGTTCGCTGCGAGGCTTCGCGTAACCTGAAATGGTCAATCGCTAATACCGGTGTCATCTCTCCGATATACAAGCTTTCCCTTCCATCGCCCGATTCGCCGGATCTTCCGTTGTTCCAGATTTCCAAGCCCAATCCTAATGCAGCATTCTGGAGCATGTTTTACTTCGCCTATGCTGGCCATAACATTCCCCCAAAGCGGATTGAATTTGGCAAGATTCAGAAAAATCCACCTGGCCCAAATGGCGGGGGAACTCGAATCAGTATCACTGGAAAGACTCCTGAGGAAAAGGCTGTCTGGCAAACCCTGGGGGAAGGAAATGAAGACTGTGTTGAATGGGTGGTGCTGTGTGCGGCGTTAAATCTGCTTGAGTGAGTTCATGGTCTGTTTCCACCATTCTATCTTTTGGAGGGCTTATCGAACAAAACAGTGACGAGATCATGAAAGCTGCCGAGAAGAATCCACCGCCTGCCCCCCCTGTTGGTAATGGTGGTCCAGCTGGTCGTCCCGTGCCTGTCTCGCTCCGTGACCCTGGCCCAGCTCCTCCCAACCAAGGAGGTGCTCCACCTCGCCCAGCGCATGGTCCGAATCCTTCTCAGCAAGTCGCTCCACAACAGCGACCGCCTCAACATACCCAGCCAATATCGAGTGCTCGGCCCCCTCCTGGATATGGCCAGCCCCAGCCCCCTCGTGGCTACCCCCCTGGTCAGGGGTCACCGCCTCAAGGGTATGGACCTGGACCTGGTCAGCGTCAGCCTCCGCCGCCACAGATGAGGGCTGGTATGCCACCCGGAAACATGCCCAGTGGTCCTGGTCAGGCTCCTCCTCTAGGATACCAAGGACGTCCCCCACAGCAAATGCAAGTACCACCCGCTTCACAACATTACCCTCAACAGCAGCCGATGGGTCAACCGCAGAATCAACAGATCCGAAGATTTTGATGGAAATACTTCATTCTCTGGTCTTCATTGATGTTTTTGTTTTTCACCATTGAACATGTTATCTTATTTATTTCCGGCTTATACATATGCTTAGGTCAAGCGTTTTGGACTTGTAACAACGATTTTTCATATCATTATACGATCTGCCTGTTCCTTTCTTGTGTACGTCTTGAGCTTCAACTAGATTAACTAGATGAAAGCTTTTTTTTTCAATCACGCGGTCTTTTCGCTCGTCTTAGTCCGAAATAGGTATTGATTATATTTCCTAGTGTACTGTTGACCCATCCTAGGCCAGGTGTTTTTGTTTTGGACGTTGGCTTGCCAATGAAATTTACTGCTTCGCAAGTTTCTCCAATGCCTCGATGGAGAGTGCTGTGATGAGGTAAGAAGGGGGGTTCGATCGTTTCTAAGTAGACAGAAGACGTACACTTGGGTCGCTCGAGGGGCAAGCCGAGAGCTACAAAGAAAATCAATAAAAACACGCGAATAATACCAAATTGACAGACCTCTGGCCCATACAAGCTGAGTAAGAGCGCCCAACGCTGTGAAACGCAAATGTTGTCAGTACCCTTGAAAAGCCTGGAAAAAATGACGTCGTGACGAACCTCTGGAGACACCGAATATGACAGTATAATACTGAATCGTGGTACGTTTCTGAGTTCAAACTCTCAATGATGTTGATATGACTAACCTTGAATTGGTCGAGGCCGTAGTGGTACAAAACGCAGCCTGAGGACAAAATTAGTACAGCTGGATCATGAAGAAGGACAACGATGGATATACCTGAAGTAGCGTCAACATTAGGATACGGGTTCTTCGTCTATACGTTTATGTAAGATAATTGGTGATAGAAAAATGTGATGTGACAATACCTTTCCGTGTTCTTTCAGGACATCCGGAGCAACTTCAGATGTCTGCAAACGAAATCAAGGTAAGATTCTGCACTTGTCGTGATATCCAAGCCAAAGGTCAGACCTTGTTCACGAGTTCAATAATAGGGCTATTTTGGAGCTCGGGCCGAGTGTTGCAGAACTCCTGGAGTGCGATGAAGCGAGGATCGGGGTTGCGAAGCACACCATGGCCGTAACTAGTCTAACGTTTGAACATGTAGTCAGGAGGGAATAGAATTATCTTACCCGGGAACAACCTGGCCGCTCTTCAGCGTCTTCCACAAATAATCCTTGATGTTTTCGTGCGAAACATTGGATCCAATCTCCTTCTGCATGGCGAGCTGCCATCTCAAGACTTCCTGGTTGGCAAGACTAAAAACCGATTAAAATCGGACAAGACTGGATCTAAGAAATAGTGTAACATACCCGTGAAGAGGGCCGGCAAGAGCAAACAGTGCAGCCGAATAGGCCAGGTAGGGATCCGCAAGCGTGGAACCAACAAGATCTAGGTCACAATGACTTGAGGCAGAATGCTAGAAACTGGGAAAGAAACACATACGAGCAGTGTGAGCAGAAGCATTGCCTCCTTCATGGTCGCCGTGGAGGGCAATATAGAGTCGAAGATACTCCGTCAGACTTTCATTGTTGCCGTATCCAAGGAGACGAGTATAGTTTCCTTCAGAATAGAATAAGAATGAGTGGTAGGAAGAAGATAAGTAGCACTGACCAACAAGATCCAGATCTTTGTCGAGGGAAGGCAAAGCAGTGTTGGGTTTGTAGACGTTACGGTAGATACGCGCAGCGAGTGCAGGAAGCTTTGCAATGAGGTTGATGGAGTCGTCGAACGTGTAGGTCCAGTATTCGGTCTTCTTGATGCCCCTTTCGTAGGCTGCCTGGAAAGAGCTTTCACGGTTCAACGCAGCCACACCCATGCCGAGCTGTGTCATAGGATGAAGTGTGTTTGGGAGGCTGATGGGGAGATAAATGAAACTGCACAAGCCGGGAAAAGAGAAATCCTTACGAATCAAGAAGGTTTTCGACATATGTAGGTAGCTCGCCTTTCTCCGCAAGTTCCCTGGACAATTGTCGAGTTTGCTCCACAGTTGGGACCTTTCCGGTAAGCAAAAGCCAGAGCATGCTTTCGGCAATGATTTCCTTGCCACCCTGAGCGGAAGGAAGGACTTTTTGACAATCTGAAATACTCAATCCATGGAAGCGGATGCCCTATGAAGATTCGTGAGTCGGGAGATATTCGGCGGACATTAATGACAAGTTACAGACCTCATTGGGATCCAACACAGACGCATCCCAGAGCATGGCCTTCAGACCTCTCATTCCACCAATGATATTCTCAACCTATGGGGAAATCGCGTGGATAACGCGTCAAAGATTGTGCACGATCATATAACCCACCTTGACATCACCAACGACAGTTTGCCCATGTTCGGCTTTCTAACGCTGATATGAGATGACTGGGTCAGTTCGTTGGTATGTCACATACCAAACGTTTGAGTTGCTCCTGCTTTGCAGGGATCACCTCTTCCAACGTCTCGCGCAGCGACTACTTGATGTATTAGTTAACTGATGGAAGAAGGGTGATACGATGACGGCACCTTGGTAGAAGCGAGCCTCCTCTGGAGGGCGCTGGCGCTAGTCTGGATGTATTTCGAAAGACGGGCTCGGGCAAACATGGGTGTAGAGGAAAGAAAGTTGGATGACGACCCGGCTCATGCGCGGTATTTCATCCACCTCGGCTAGCGAGCGGATCAAGTTTTTCACGGGTCCGGAAAACGGTCAAACCCGGTCGATGAACCCGGTCCTAACCGGTTCCGGCCTACACGTGATGGTGCCAAGCTAAGGATTTGCTGCTGCTTGCCTCAGGTGGCAACAGCTTCGGAGATAAGCACACGCAAATAATACGTATTTGCCAGCACAGGCTAACACGTCGATCACCTTGGCCTCCACACAATGGCATCTGTCCTTGTCCCAATCGCGTATCTTGTAATTGTTTTTGGTGGTCTATTTCTATTCAGTCACTTTTATCGCAGACACACGTCTAGTACGGTCTACAACTCTCCTCATCCCTTACGAATACTAAAGCCTCGCAGCGCAATCATATGAACCTTACTTTCCTTCACATCCTGAACGCAATGCATATGTTACTCTCCTTCAAAGCGAACCACGCGCGTCAGATGCGCTCCTCAAATCCGCACTCGTCAGACGCGCCATGGCCGATGTCCAACGAGTGATCCGCATAAGAGAGGACAAACCTGCTCTTCAAAACCTATTGCAAAAGGGTTCGATAGGAGACGACCTCTGGAACAGCCTCATAAATGCTGAAAAAGAATTGGAGGCCGAGATTATGGAGGTCGTTGGTGAGGCAAACTCTTTTGTGGAGGGATGGGGACAAGTAATATTTCCGACCGCCAATGAAATGTTGGCCAACGAAAGAATGCGTGGTGTTTTTGAGAACATACCAACAGCAAGAGCCGAATTAGGTTGGTTTTTCGTTGAATTAATGACACCTTTGTGACTTGTTCCATTAGAACGCAAGTATGAGGTGAAAGCGAAGCATACTGCAGTTACAGCGCCGCCTTCGCTTCCAAGATCTTCCAATGGGCCGACATCGAGCACAGTTGCTGAAAATGGTGACGCCGATGTGGGTGTAAGTTCGTTCTGTCCTATGAATTAAGTATTTCTAACTGATTGAGCAGGGCGCTAAAAAGAATAAGAAAAGGAAGTAATTGTATGATCCGGGTATTGTTGTACATGGACGTTATTTAAGATTTCGCTCATGAAAAAACCTTTTTGTTCAGTGGTACCAGTCAGCGAGCATGAGAAAGAGCAAATAAAATGAGATACTCCACAAACTATAACTACGTAATGATATGTACAATTATCCTCTGATGACGATTGCCTTCTCTCCAGCTCCAGCCCTAGTTTTACCGGACTTGTCGAGATGATCAAGGCCAAGCGCGTCTTCTGGAGCAAACTGATGCTCATATATAGTGTCATCTTCAAGTCTTTAAGAAAAGAAAAGGCTGGTTAAAGTCAAAGCGGACGTACCATCCTCAATGTAGGAAGGTTGCTTGAAAGTGGAAACTTGGATTAGAGCGAAGCGATATTTAGCAAGATCTTTATCGGATACGCCTATCCGTGCTTGTAGTCGCTTCTTTGTGTCCGCGAATTTTTCACCCTGACGACCGAATGAGCAAGTCCATCAAAGGAAGCTACACCAAAACATACTCGTTTAAGGACGAATTTGAATGGAATACCATGCGTGCGGACAAGTTGGTTATGGAAATGGAAGACGCTGATCACCTTATCGGAATCATCCGCTTCAAGTTCTTCTCGAGGGATTTCCTGGAGACTAATCAGCATTACTATCAATGCCATACGAGTAGATGATATACCTCCGCGTAAAGCTCTACTGGGTCAGGGATATTGCCGATCATCTCAGAACCGGTAAATTCCTTCTGCGTCTTCCCATCCTTTGAGATTTCGAACACTCGAATCTTACCAGTACCACCTGGTGTCAATGTAACCAATTTTGCAAGGTGATCGGCCAGGTCGTGCACCGAACTCGTCTTCGGCAGGAGGAAAGGATGCGTGGCCTCCTCCTTATTATGTATGCCAGTCCAAATGACCTTTAAACTACGCTTCGTCTCCAGTTCGACGATGCTAACGTCCAACTTCTCGTATAGAATGACCGTTGTTGTCGGGTTAATGTAAGTCGGTGCCATGATTTCGGCTATACTTTGATTCAAAGATCTCTTCAAGACAGCTTTCGCAGACCCATTGGTCGCATGGGTAGTTGTGAATCGTAACTTGATTGGGTCATGACGCAAAAACTCGCCCGCTTTGACAGACATCTGGTGATAGTGGTTAGTCAACTCAAATGGTAAAGAAGCGTACATACCGTATCGTAATTCTGCTTCTTGCTCAGGACGAGGTTGAATTCCGGATGATCATGGTCTGGTTCCTCAAATTTCGGTCTGAATATGATCATGACTCGGTTTTGCAAGAAGTCATAGAACTGCACAGGGTTGGAGTAGAGCCCTTGGCTCTCAAGGTCATGAATCCTTTCAACAAAATTTAATTGGAAGGACAGAGTCGCAAAAAAATCAAGTCTTACTCTTTCTCGGGCAAATCAACCTGGAAACAGATGACATCGCCATCCTGAATCTCACTCTGTGCAAATGAAAGCTTAGGCTTCATGAGTTCAATCATTCCAGGCTTGATTTCCTGGAGTTGCAGGTGTTAGCAGATGGTTGGTGAGGACAGTGATGGATCAACAAATACCTCATACAACTTCAAAGGAGTCCCCGGCGTCCAGCGCATCCTTTCATTGATGATGGCTACCAGGTCGCCCACTTTACTCGTTCTCAGCATGTATGTCTTGCCGACGCCATATAAGGTTTGTTTAGAAGTGTCGAAATGCTTGAGGAAAATCATGATAGACTGCGGAGGAGGGTCGGGCTGTTTGGTGTATGTAGGTTGATTGAAAGGATCACAATAACACACACTGCTTACCTTGGTGATATCCGTTATGACATCAAGATATAGACGGAGATCGTTCTGTCTTGCGGCCATATTGTTTCGAATGACTTCAACAGCTGAGCAAAGATTGTTAACAATAGGAAATTATACATGAGACTTCAGTACTTACTGAGGGCAGGCTCATTCTCGGGAATATGAGTATCTGGCCGGACAGTCTTGTTCTGCCGGTTGACCAACACCCAAAGACGAATTTGGCTCTCGGGAAAATTGAAATGTTGAGCTACACGACTCTTGAATGTGGCATAAGTTTCTTGCTTCAAAACTCGGAAACTCGGTAGATCAGAAGGTGGCCAATTCTTCTCGTCGAACGAGGCGAGATCAAATCCCTCATGTTTAGAGAACGTCTCATCTGTGATGACCTACAAAATGATTACAACTTTTCGCGAAGACATCTGATTCGATCTTCACCTTGGCCGTCAAGAATAGATGTTGTTCTTCGCGTTCCTTTTTCTTTGCTTCGATCTGCAAGCGCTCTTCGTCTAGTCTGCGCTCTGAGGAAGCATAATCGTACAGTTTTGTGAAGTGAAGTGTCAAGGAGTGTGCTTACTCAAATGCGTAGGTGTATCTTCTTCAGTGAATGGAGCCAGAACTTCATCGATAGCGGACTCCCGAATATACACCAACATATAGGCATTTGTGAAACGTTTCATAGCTCGAACTTGATTACGTTGCAGGGATGGCGGTATACCATTTAAAGCTTCACCACCGTAATTTTCCTCTAGTACTTCCTTGTCGGTGACAGGTGTTACTCGGTCATCGTCGAACTTTAGCCATCTTGTTTCACGATCAGGTTTGATCAATGCAAAGTAGTGTCCTCCGTGCAAGTCACCAGAATGTACTAGAACACCATGTAGTTTGTAAACCCAGGGCTGTGATCGATCGGCACTTGAATCCAAAAATTCATCGAGGTCAATCTCGAAAGGGAACTCATGTCGGTCGTTAATCTTCACCATGGCATCACGTTGAATATCGTATTCAAACCGCTTGAGTTGCAGATGAAGGACTGGTGGGAAAGACTGGAATATGATACCCTTCTTAGCGTCCTGAAGACCAAGTCCTTCTGCTTGATACTTGTTTTCTCCTTCGAGCATCTCAACTGCAACATAGTCCTTGAATGATTCGTAGAGATTCTTCATATCCTTAACATTTAATTGGATGTCTGAAAACTGAATTAGACGCAGGAGTTAATACCTCGTAATTTGGCATACCATTGAATTCTTCAATCCTGGATGATTCGTAATCCACGTTGACACATTTGATGTAGCTTTTCATCTTGCCAACAAAGAGTTTAGCAATGGCACCCTCTGCTTTTGTCCCCTAGATCAAATTTGTGTGAATCGACTCAATGTCAAGACCGTAATGAACGCCAACCTTCATCTTCGACTCAAGTTTGTCCTGGAGTACACGATTGAACTCTTGGACATCGTGCTGCAGGAACGAATCGAGAGATTTCCAACCAAAAGACTTGGTCAATTCAGTCGTCCCTGCCCTCTAGATCAGACTGAACACCTTAAATCAAGAGGGGTTCACTTACCGACAGGTTGATCAGAGGTTTGTAAATGGTAGAAGACACGTTGAAGCGCAAGAGCAACACTTTCTGTTGGATGATCATCTTCGGTAGGAATTTGATACACAGCCTATACCATGTAAAGTTAGAAGTGGAGATGAGACCGCGACAACCAGAACTCACCTTCCGAAAATAGTCCGTGCAGAACAAAGATTGAAGCAGGGAGTTCATGTAACAAGTGGCACCCTGGTTTTTGAGACCAACAAAACCAGTTTCCTTCTTGGAATCATAGCTGACAGCGACATGAGTTTCATCATCTGTTGAGATGAGAAGTCGGCATACTTAACGAAGTTGTGCCATAGGACACCTGTTGGGTCTTCCAAAACTCGAACATAAACAGTAATGTCAGCTGACTCCTCTTCAATGGTTGGTCGACTGTGTCCATCCTGAATGCTAAAAAGCTTGCGTAGTTCACTGAACCGAGTGAAACCCCAATCGCACTCTTCCGCGATAAACCGGTGATGAGCATCTAAACAAGGAAAATGGGAGTGATGTCCTTCATATAAGGTAGATAAAGACATACGGCTCACCGTGTACACAGTGGGATCATGTATGTTGGAGATCACAAGTGCAAATTGAGCGCAGGCATGCCATCCTTCGGGCGCTTTCTTAGGTTCCGCATAGTCAAGATACACCGATACAGTATCGTTCGGGGGAGCGTTCGAATTCCCGAAAGGAAACAGAAGAATCCGCCTACACAAAGACCTTGGTTAGCATAGTATCAAGAGAGACAGGTTGCAATTCCACCATTTGTGGCCACCACAATCAAATTCTGGACTTGTCAGCTTCTTCTCCAGTTTCTTCCAGTTATTCAAGCGCCAAGTAAAGACTTGAAAGTCTTTCACATCATGCCCTAAGTCGGGCATATGTTTGGCTGCAAATGCCTCGTCTGTTAAACGATGACGACACTATATAAGGATCCAAATGTATGAGAATGAAAGCTCACAACTTACGATCTTTAACAGATACAACCTCGTCTATCTCCATTGGAGGTGCACCATTCTGCTTCTCATCTAGCACGTCCATGGTATCGTTCTGAAGAGAGAACGCAGCTAGGTGAGAGGTGAAAATACACAATAACAGCTATGGCTACGCACCATCGAAACCAGAAAATTTGGTATCAGTGATCAACCAGACCTCCCAATCTAATTAAGGAATAGGCAAGACGTGATATGCGTGGAAAATCGTGGAGAGAATGTGGTAATACTATGAGGCTGGACTGAGCGATACGGGGTGAATTACAAAGTCACGACTCATCGAAATGTGCCGTTCGGCCAAGGCCGAACAGGGGCGGTGTTTTCCGAGGCCTCTTTAACCACAATTTTTCTTGCAATGTTGTTTTTCTTCGTCGAATTCTTCTCTCAGGCCTCAAGGCTCGAACAACGTTTTGTCGATTCCTTTCATCACAATGAGCTCTTTGCGATGCTTTCTTTTATCTCTCCATCCTAGTTTCATCTTCATCCCACACGATCCTTAAATTGTCTTGACAGGAAGACATACGTCTTCTGCAGCTTTATGCTGTCCCACTGTCTTGTAATGAGTCAAAATCGTGTAAGAATGAATCCAGGCAGTCCTTGAAATACTTTTCAGCCTCGTTTTGAGGCTGGCTAGTTGGGATTTTTCCTCGTGGTCTCTGGAGTGCTTTTAACATTCATACCATCAGATACTTGGTCGTTATTTGATGGTTTTGTGTCAGGCATATATCTTCTTTTTCGGTACACCTTTGCGTATACATCCTGTGTAGGTTTGTGTAATGAGTATTAGAGGGTATTAGACTTACATATCTTTAAATGGGACTTGTTAATTTGTCCAACAACTTCTTTTAACCACCTTTCGCTTCATTGCGCCCTACACCGCAAGCATAAATCTACTTTATTGGGCAAGTTTCCTGTTTCAGCGCAAACGTGATTTTGTTGGTTGCTGAAACTTCAGTGTCGCTTAGGTCTCCTTTCCATAAGTGGCGGCGTTGACTGCAGCCTGTTTTCGCCTCATGTCGAAAGCATCCCTTTTTCTGACATCCCGCGTGTCTTTCTCAAGATTCTGCTACAAGGAAGCAGAACCTGTATAGGAGTCATACCTCCTTTGTCATATCTCCAGACTACGTTGGATGAAGAACTTTTTCCAACGACACTCCGGCGCACGCAAGCCAACAAACGACTCGACGCCAACGTACCAGGTCTGGTTGCCGCCTGCTGTAGAGCCTAACGACAACCGAAATCGCCATCGAATAATCCGAGAACCTCTTGATTCCACTGTCAATCCCATAGGACTAGTGAAAAACGCGGTTCAAATCGTACTCCTCAAGTAACTGAAGTCTACTCAGGGCCACATGTTGCATCCCCAGTATATAACCACACGACATCTACATCGACTGGTAGAGGTTATCATACGCCAACGCATACTCAAGCTGCGAATCCAGCATTTGCTTCTGTTGCAATATCATCCTATCCAGATCCGGGTCAATACCTCGATGGCTCGACTGGTTGGTCAACAAGCCAACAGCCTCCAGCATCTATGCGACCATCTCCCATTCAACATAATTCTACGGTGCACAAGGAAGATAATGCTCAACGTCAGAGACGCTCCGATGACCGATATAAGGATCCAGATAAGGGAGGAGAAAGGACACAGCGGACGCGGGAGAGAGACGCCAATGTTACACGATACAAAGCCAGCGTCACGGAGAGACCCAGCCAGAAGAAAGATTACGTCCAGTATAGGGAAAGAGATGAAGAACAGAGGAGAGTCTTGGAGAGAGAGGAGAAAACAGTCAGGAGAAGAAACGGGGAGAGAAGAAACGGGGATAAGGAGAAGGCAAGCGAAAGTGACAGAGATCGTGACTGGGAGCGAGAACGGAATGAGAGGAGGGAGAGAAGCAGGATACACGAAAAGGAAAGGGAATATAGAGAAGCACGCAGGGAGCGTGGGAGGGACAGGGATAGGAACCTTGACGGAGAGCGGCCGACGGAAAGAAATGCAGACCGAGATATGGCGAGGAATTTACGGAGGGAACGGGTACAAGATGAACCTAGGGAGCGAGAAAAAGAGAATTCCGATCGAAATGTGAAAGCGAGGGAAAGAAATGATGACTTAGGGAATCCGGCAAGAGAGTATAGGCTCAATGGAAAAGGTCCTGGCGCCAACGCAGAGAGATCTGGAACAGGTGGGATCTCTGAAGTCCACAAGGACTTGCGAGAGAGACACCCTGATGCGACCTCCCGGCGTCAGAGGGAAGGCGACTTCAACCAGCGCAGACAGCATCACAGACCCCGGGAGCCAGATCAACGTCGTCGAGATGATCGTAAAGGCAAGGACAGCTACTTGGACAGACGTTTCGAGCCGGGAAATGCGGAATGGGATTCCGCCTCGGTACTCAATTCTCAGTCTAGGATACACCATCGACGTATTCCAGCTCACGATGAAATCAACTCGGATAGCTCACCCCGCAAAGATTTACCAAAGCTGTCGAAACATAAGCGCAATCTCACTGACGTTGAAGCACCTCATCTCTCAATTACGGTATTCTCATTTGTATCGTCCTTTGATAATCGTCCAATTTTTTACAACAGAGAATGCGTGATCTTGTTCCCCCAGCTCCTTCAGACCCTGCGTTGGTACATCCTCATCAGGCTACCTTCGCATCGGACTCGCGTGAGAACCAGGCAGGATATTCAAATCTTAACCATTGCTCGTCTTCCGGTCATCACGGGAAAAATTTGACCTTGGCTACCGCTGAGCAACTCTCTCGAGATGATCCTACAGCATTTGCCACCTCTCTTGGTGAAGTCGGACGTTCAAAGTACAAAGAACATGTGAGCTTCATCCTCGAGTATCTCTTTGACTTCTGACCTATTTCAATTTCATAACAGATGATTGAAAGCGACACAAACGACATTACCGCGGAATTTCCTCCTGCCTCGTCTACTAAGGCAATGTTGACTTACAACGTTCAGCCTCCAAATCTAAATACCGGTCGGCCAAAATACGATGAGGTAGGCATCTTCCCGAGCCCACAGCTTTACTATTTACTGCAGGTGGGTTGATTATCCTATTTCCAGATATCCAACTCCCAGTCCTCCCGGTGGCCCCTTTCTAAAAAGCACTCAACTTCAGGGTCATCCCCTTTGGTGGACAGCACTTCCCCTATTGAGCGTGTCGAGAATCAAAGGCCTGAGAAACAACCAGATCATGTTCGTCTTAATTTTCCACAGATTACTGTCATTAAACTCTTTCTTCCTCTGCAGGTCATCATAATACCCAAGACAGTGTACTCGAGTGCGTCTCAGCAGGCAACATTACGCGAAGCTGAAACGAGTACTTCGAAGGTGAATCGCAGTTATTTTTGGCGGGCTCCGCTGTTCTTTCCTGAACGTTTTTTTTTCACAGTATCCCATGCGCACTGTGGAGCACTCAAAACTTCTTTCGATAGATGCACCCAAAGTTGATTCTTCAGGATATCCCATTGTGGCGCATCAAGGACCTCATATGTTGAATCAGAATGCACACCCCATCCCATCGGTTGTTCCAGTAATGACTCATGCTCAGTCTTCGGCTGTTCAGAGACTTCACATGGAATCTCATTGGCATCGACCTGAGATGGCTGCATCACATGCATCACAAACAGCTGGCCTGCAAACATCGGACGTAAATACAATGCAGCCATTCTCACAAGCCCATGAACAGACATCACAGGTACTTTATCCGCATGGGAGCAGGCCACCTTCAGACACACCGACCGCCGATATTTCAGGGCCCGGGAAACGTATGGAATTAACAGGATCGAAGGATCGTCCATTTACAATCGCTCCATCTATTCATGACACTCCAAAGGTTTCACATCGTGCAGTTCCTTTGGACAATCACTCTTCTATTCCTTCAAGAATGATGATGTCAAACAAGGTTCATCAAGTAGAACCGACAGCTCAGGAGGTTGTCGGGGAAATATCATCTCACTCTCAGGACATTTTTCCGTCTGAATTAAACCATATGCGAAGCACCCATTCCACTCCTGTCGGGGTCGGGTTGAAAAGCCCGATAGGTGTGTCGTTGGCTACGTCTGCGCAAGGACAGACAACAGCTCCAGGAGACGCTTCACCTCAGATTCATACGAGGTTTAGCAGTTCCATCAAGCCCAGTCTTTCACAGGGTGCATCTCATCCTTCAGTCATTTCAAACAAGATGACAGAGCACAAGGTAATCCAACAACTTCCAATACGCCCGATGGCTTTACCCAGTACCCAATCCGTCGACATCACCTTCAATTCAAAAATTTCATCCACTCGTGACATTCGGACTCAGCCCCTACCGTCTCGTACACAGCCTAGAACGACGGAGTTTCCACTATCTCAGCAAGGTCAAACCGGGCTATCTTCAGTGGGGATTATATCTACTCAGTTGCGTACACCAATGACAACCGGGCGTGCATCTTCTACAGAATATCTCCTTCAGAACACCTGCCAGGAACATACACACAGGGCGCGGTTGGACAATGTACTACACCCTCAGACACAAACTTTACATCGTTCCTTGCAAGATCCATCTGCAGACCCAGATAACAAGGCCCATGCATTGCCAACTTCGGTGCAATCTTCGTCAGGAGTGGCATCGAACGAGAGTGCAGATCATTCACAAGAAATATCGAAAGACATCTATGATCACTTGAATCAGGCCTCGTCTACCACTATGGCAGATCAGGGATCACTCCAAACTTCAAGTTGCACGGCTAGGACTCACGATCAACCTATGCGTCATCTCGAAAAGACAGAGAGTTCAAGAATACACTCCATACATCAAACCCTAGTACAGCAGAGAATTCCAGAGATGAGAGCAGAGACGGTTCACAGTGAAGAAACGTCCAAAGTTCTTGGCACGTTGATCGACGTCAAAGCTTTGACTAACAAGATCTCGCAGTCCTCTTTCATACCTTCCTCGTCAAATGAAAATCTGTATCGAATTGATTCCCCATCGAATCAGGTTGTGTATCATGTGCATGGGGTTGCTGGAAGTTCACTGGAAGCGTCGTCAAACACAAAGACACGAGCCTTCTCTTCCGATTTAACCATTCCTGTGGTCGCGGCCAAGGATGTCAACCTTCCACAAAGCGAGAGACCACGCGAGCTCAATATTGATATAACTTCAAGTTCTTCTCTCGACAAGAATTACATTGACTCTCGACATACAAACACGAAGGCTGGTGATATTGGTGAGGCCATTACCTCCTCCGTTGGAGACCCAACAATGAATTCCGTGACCTCAGTGCTAAAAACCAACAACCCCTCATCTGATCCAATCGACGGACCTTCGCGGCACCGTAACTCAACTGAATTCGTACGTAATAACTGATCTCGTAATATCGCATTTCATACTTAAGCTGTTACTCTCTCGCCGACCCTAGCTTGCGCAGCCTGTTGGCGACGAAAGGGGTCAGTTTTTTCGACGTGATCCACCAATGCTGAAACCCAGTGTTCCAAAGTTAATAGCTGAGTATAAAGTTTTATCAATCCCAAACCAAGCCCAGACAGAGGTGGCTCATCAAATATTACGCCCCTCGACAGCCATAGGCCATCGTCACATCAGCGGACAAGGATCTGCACCACTTGCTACAGGAGTGGTCAGGAATGTCTCGAACGATGATAAGCCTCTAGCATCGGCAATCCAACGGCCGGCAACAGCTATGAGCTCTCGACATCATCGATCTGAAAAGTCTCATATTCATGACGTGTTACAAGTGCCAGGTGTCCAATCTAGACCCTTGCCCCTTCTGCGATCACGCCCAACGAATGTAAGTGATGCTTTGGCACATAATCCTGCAATTTTGACCACACAATCGACAAACAAGTTAGGTGAGCAGGTCGCAAATTTCAATGGAAGCTCTTTGTTTGAAGTCATTTTCAAAGATGTATCTGTGCCAGCCAATGCCGAGGGTGTTTCATCCAAGCATATGCGTACTGAGTTTCATTCGACTTCAGGCCACCCTCCCGAAGACCGATTGCGCAAGATGCAATTACAAGGCCAACAACCCTATCTCAGCACGTTGGGTTCGGAGCTGGAGCTCCCTGTCGCCAAAAAGGAGGTCCCGACCGCCGGCACACATGGTATTGTCGGTCATTCTAACATGTTTTTGATACTTACCTAGTCCGCTAGGAGCTCCAGTACAAGACTCCCGAGGAGGCATACCAGTTATCCAACACCGCGTGGCTTACGATAATACTCTAACATCTATTCGAGGCGATAAGAATATGACTTCGTTCGAAACCAAGCCGAAAGAATCCGTTAATCGCGCCATTACGCAAGGTGATCAACTCCCTATTCAGAACGCTAGGTTGGCAGAACTCTTGTCAAATCCTGTCTCGCTCTATCAACGTACTCCTACTCCTGAGACAGTCAACGACCCTCAAAATCCCCGCCCGGCAATTTCTAAGTCTACCCAGCTCACCGTTATCGAACCGGGCACGGAACAATCAATGACTCGACTACTTCAGTTTGAACCGGCACCTTTGAAGCAAAAAACTCACGCATCTCTTGAAAAGTATCCACATGAGGTTGGCTCTCGTGCGCCTACAATGCAGAAAGGTACTCGTGCTCCGGAGCAATCTCAACTTCTACAGAATCATATAGCTCCGTCTACGGGCATGTTGGTACCAACCAGTCAACAAAGCACGCTTGATAATAGCCACTCTTATCTGCCCATTGCTCAATCGACTACCGAATCGCGAATCGATCAGGATCGTTTCGTCGACTCAAAGTCTCAGAAATCTGTTACATCACGAAGTGGGAGTCATAATTTCCTTTCATCTGCCGTATATGGATCTCAACCAGAAACTCAAGCACACCCACGGAATTACGATCAAGATAAGGCGTCACACAAGAATGCTGTAGAGCTAGGCTCTAGGACTCAGCCTTTGTCCGTTGACAACACGTTACCTCCTTCAACATCTGTTGGAACCACGCAGGATTCAAGTCACCACCAGACTTCTCAGAGAGCCGTTCCAAGTAAAGATCATAGCAAAACATTGCACAAACATGCTCCTGCTACTCTATCTTCGCATGCTCCATCTGTTCATACTACTGTCCCACCCAACTCTTTAGCATACAGTGACCTTCCCGATATCATACCTGCTGCTCATCTCTCCAGCTACCAGCAATCCCGAGGAGTCCGGAGCACTCGGGACCACGATCATCGTAAATCGTCACATAAACTCGCTGTGGCATCTTCATCTTCAAACTATCCCGTCTCATCCAGTACCCCCAGATCCCACACACCCTCCACACAACGAATTGAACCTCCCCGCCACCGGAGCCAATCCATTGTACCCGTTAACAATCTGTCTGGTTCTCAGGTTGATCTTATACCCAATCGTCATGTATCACCATCGCCTTCTCAATTTCCACAATCTTCTTTGCAAACCAATGTATCCGCACCGTCTCCAAGTGTATCATCTACCAAACCAGTAACTATCTCTCGAAGTAATGCTCAACCTGCTCCACGATCTGCTGCCACGGCCTATTCCTTGGAATCACGTCCTCAACCAGAAGCATCGGCTCCCGATTCAAAGACACGAACGTCTTCACTTACGAATACCTTCAAGTCACGATCAGATACCACGTTGCAGCATTCTATGCCAACACCTTCTCATTTGCCGGATCCAGCACGATACAACCGTGAGGTGTCGCGCAGGCCATCCGAGGACTCTGTTCTTAAGACGCCCTCTTCTCTCGCTCCTACCATCTTGAAACCATCTACTTCCCGTACTTCAGTCCCAGCATCTTTTTCTTCGCAGACATCATCACGAAAGCGAGGACTGTTTAGTATGTTCAGATCCAAGACCACTCAGTCGCCGGATCAAGTCGAGGAACCCCAGAAGACTGCACCACGCAAGCTCCGTAAGGAATCAAAACCAAAGGCAGAGAATCGTTCAGAAGCAGCGCCTCCCCATACCAAGGTGACCTCTGCAGTGTCCTCACGGACGAAAGCTCCTTCAATCATAATCCCGGTTTCGACCCCGCAAATAGCTGAACGTAAAAGCCCGAACAAAGTTTTCACACCGTTCCGCTATCTTACGACCAAGAGAAACCGGAGAGTGTCCCAAGCATCTCTCGAAGCACAAGATGGGACTGCGGTGAGCTATTCTATCATTACTGTTCTTTCGACCTTTAAAAAGGCTGACGTCATGCCGAAGCCCAATACTGTTATCGGGTCGCCAACTACTTCGATACACAGTACTCAGCCGCCCCCAATACAACTGCCACCCTTGAGAGATGTGTTCGCTGCGACTCAGAAATGGAGGCATATGGAGGCAGCGGAGGTACGAGAAGTGACAGGCGGAAGATTACGAAGAGCAAGGCCTGGGGTCGTATTTGATGTGGCCGAGGACCATACAGAAGAAGATCGTCCAAAGATTAGGCCTCAAAGTAGGCAGAGTTAATATTATTTACTGTATTCACTTGAAGTCCGTTGGCGCGCCACATGGTAGGACAAAAGACACGTGACTCCCGCCGACACAGCCACGGAGCCGGTCGGGACTCTCGAAGAGTTTGAAGGTTCACGACGGCTCGTTGGTTGAAGCGATGAGTCAACGAAAACCTTCCATTAAATCTAGTGCTTCCCAAAATACCACCGCCGAGCACAAAACCGATGCTTTACATCAGTACCAGGACACTGACGGCCATTTTTCGCTCGTCAGGTATGTTCCGCCATATTCTTAACGTATTGCGTGTCGCATGCTCAGTTATCTCTGCCGTCTCTAGAAATTTTCGTCTCGCAGATCTAGTCACCATCATGAATGGTGTCTGCGGATCCTTTTCTGTGTTTTCATCGGGACACTACCTCCTTACTGGGGACATCGACTATCTGTGGTCGGCCCTCGCATTCCCGCTTGCTGGCCTCATGTTCGACTTTTTAGATGGCAAAGTTGCGCGATGGAGAAAGTCAAGTAGTATGCTTGGCCAGGAGCTTGATAGTCTGGCCGACTTGGTGTGCTCTTCTCTTTGACCTCTTGCTACTTGAAACACTTAGATAGAACTTCCAGATCTCATTTGGCGTTGCTCCATCGCTACTAGCATTTGCAGTGGGGCTACGGACATACCTTGACACGGTGGTACTGACAGGCTTTATATGCTGTGGGCTTGCTCGGCTTGCTCGTTTCAATGCGACAGTTGCGAGCGTGCCAAAAGATGCAGCAGGCAAGACCAAATACTTTGAAGGTCTTCCCATTCCATCATCATTAGCGCTTGTGTCTGTATTGGCGTATTGGACTAAAAATGGCTGGATTGAGGGCCAACAAGGCATTCCCGGGGGGACTGTCACATTATGGGGCGAGGTTGGGGGACGGGGAGAAGTGCATGTGGTAAGCCTGGCGTGGGCTCTCTGGGCGATGGCGATGGTGAGCAAGACGTTGCGAGTACCAAAGCCATGAGGGAGGGACTTGGCCAGGACTTCTGTAGAACAAGATACCCATCACATGTCCACATTTAGTAATGAACGAACGCGTATTATAAACACGACGCGTCTTGTTTCTTCCTCCCATAAGTATGGTTTCCTCCAGCGACGTTCAACGTGTCTTCCTTCAAGCCGTCTTGTCCCGTGCCATTGTCTCTGAAAAGCTTGCCCGGACCCTTTGGGCAAAGTCTATCGATGCCGTCAATGGTCGTTGATCCTCCTTTCCATCCCACGACCCTCTCTTACCTTCCCCGTTTTAGCTGCAAATCCTGATCTCGAGATACGCCTACCCGCCGGTAGAGATTCATGGGATGAATTTGTAACAAAAGTCAACCAGTCTCTCGATAGTCTGGATCTCGAGTTCCGTCATCTTCACGATGAGAATTCAGGTACACAGATGTATGCCATGGTCAGCTTCTCTTTGATGCTTGGGCAAGAAACCTTTTTTTACTCGTACAAGGTTAATCGAAAAGGAGACGAGATTGCGCAGATGGCAACCGAATACACCGCGGCAGAAATTGCGTTCTTCAAAGCTATTGTGCGTCTTACTCATTATAGTACGCTCATTTTCTGTCGCAATTGAGGCCACCACCACATTCTAGATTGAGCTTATCATGCTGGCCCCTCGTCGTTCTTTTTCCGTCTCATCTACTGCGGCCCTTCGCGAAGTCAGTGCTATCAAACCAAAAACGAATATGAGCAAGAGCCAGGCCGAAGCTGTCCTAGGTAGCTTCGTTGCCAAAGGATGGTTGGTCAAGAGCAAGTATGTACTCTTTTCTTGTTCATTTTCAGCCGCGAGCTTACACATCTAGACGCGGGCGGTATTCTCTCTCGACGCGCTCCCTGCTCGAGCTCTCCCCTTACCTCAAAACTACCTACCCAGAGGAACTCATTGAGTGTACTATCTGTCTTGAGGTTTGCCTGTGCTTCCAGGTGTCACGTTCCTCCTTTCCATAACATTTTTACCTCCAGATAATCACCCGTGGTGTTGCCTGCCCGAGAGACAACTGCAAGACATGGATGCATTATCATTGTTTTACGAATTTCAGACGCCGCCAAAATTCATGCCCTACCTGCAGTTTTGATTGGCCAGAAAATCACACCGACGAAGCTTTTGTTCCTATTGGTGAAGGTGCAGCTAGGGAAGGTGATGATGCGAAGCGTTGGACGAGGAATGAAGCAAGTGATGAAGATGAGGACGAAGAACAATATGATGATGAACCAGACACAACGCAGTCGCAGTCGCAGTCGCAACCAAAAACTCAACGAACACAGCATGCGAGAAAGACAAAGGCGGTCCGGGACAACAGCATTGATATTGAAGAGGATGCTGAACCCATCAAAAAAGAAAAGGCATCTCAACCAGCGCGTCGCAGTACGCGGAAATAGGCGCATTTTGTACATTATATTCTCTAATCTATTACCTATGTCGAAAACTAGTACTGCACTTGACTCTAATGCAACTCATTCGCAGAAGACTTTGATGTAGAGTGGACGATCCGTCCAACCTCCCCTTCCTTATCTGCCTTGTCAGTAAATCCAAAACGTCCTTTGCCCCAGAATGTTTGGCGCTTCTTGTTTTTATTACCCTCGCCAAACTCTTCATTCCACTTGCGGAGCTCTGCAAGGCTGCCTAGGGACTCGGAAGATGAGGGAGTTATTTCCTTGAGGGCCTTCGCAAAATTGTGTAGATGGAGGATGCGAGTAGGTTGCTCAGGGGAGGAAGACTCGACTACGACAGGAAGAGACTCCGAGACGACAGGAAGAGATTCCGAGCCAGATGCTGCACTCGGAAGATCACCGTTATTAGAAGGTAAAGAGGAGATATCAGGAACATCGCTACTAGCGCTTGAAGACGCAGAATCTCTTGAGACTCCTTCAAGAGGTTGGGCAGGGGTTGATGCAACCGAAGAAGCCGTTGTCCAAGGGAGTTCGACGTTTTCTTTGACCGCGTCCAAAGCAGCAGAAACGCACAAATCTGTAAAAGGCATAGGAAAGCAATTAGTAAAAAAAAGCGTGGCGGAAAGAGGATAAGGCTCACGCTTGAGATCCGACCCGGAGAAACTCTCCGTCTTCTTTGCCAAGGCAGAAACATCCAGATCAGGAGCTAGAGTCTCATCTCGAAGTAGAATTTTCAGGATTTCTGTGGGAAAAGTGAGTCTTATCATCGACGCGTGTACAGAACAAGGCTAACCTTCCCGCTCCTTCTCACCCGGTAGATCAACAAGTAAGCGACGCGGTAGACGACGAAGAACAGCGTCATCCAAGTCAAATGGACGATTCGTAGCACCAATGACAATCACATTGTCCTCTTTTGATGACTTGAGCCCGTCCATCTCCTGCATGAACTCGGTGATGACGCCTCGATGAGCGAACGCGCCTCCGCTCTCTCGTGCAGACATGCGAGCGCCGAAAAGAGCGTCAATTTCGTCCAAGAAGACCACACAAGGTGATAGGCGTCGAGCCAAAGAAAATAGCGCTTTCACCAACTTTTCTCCTTCGCCTACATACTGTATTATCATTTTCAATGATGAGCATAGATAAACAAGGGGAATGGACTCACCATGTCCATAACATCAGACGGGGACACCATCAACATCCGGCAGCCTGCTTCCTTTGCAAGAGCACGAACAACGAGTGTCTTTCCTGTCCCTGGTGGACCAAAGAGAAGACAACCCGTCATACCGTGCTGCTTTAAGATGCCTTGCTGGAATGCCTTTGGGTGCAACAATGGCAACGATACGATTGTTCTCACAGAATCGATCGTATGAGCCGGGAGATGGACCTGGTCGAAGGACGTCGGCATTGAGCCTAAAATGCATGTCTTAACAAACTGCAAGACAATTATGGTACACAACCTTACCAGAATCCACAATACATCCCAGAAGCCTCTCCTCATGGGGTTCAAGCTCAGTGTCGTTTTTTACCCTCTCAACGACCTCGTCGAAATATTCTTGGGTGTCCTCTCGTTTACTTTCACTGGGCTTTTCTTGGTCCCAAGCAACTTTGTGAACTGAGAACGCCTCTCTGAGCCATGACGACCGAAGATCCTTTGCGGAACGATGTGCTTCCCAGGCCGCGTGGACAGCAGACCAAGGCACAGTGGTCGACTCGAGGCTGGGTGATTCAGAGACGCCAGAAATGCTGGAGGCCAACGTGTTTCCGAGAGCGCGGTCAGCTATCCGCCGAACGTCTGACCAGACCTCTATCTTGTTACCCCAGTCTTCCCACATGTGTTCTTGAGCTGTCTTAGGCGTTGTCTCTGTCTGCGGGCTTGTCGCGGGTACAGCTTCAAGTGGTGTTTCGGAAGCACCTTCCTTGTGAGATGGTGCTGCGCTTTCCTGCTCCAGGACGCCGCCAGCTGCCCCAATACCCATGCGCATAGTGAGCTCATTGATCTCTCGACGACGCGATATACGAGCCGCGCGTTCGTCTGTCAATGAACGGACTTTGGGGATCAGAATGGATGTCCGGAAGAAAGATGATTTGTTCCGTGCGGCATTGGCTGATGACGAATTCGACCCAGGAAGTCCAGGAAGTCCCAAGGAGCTTATAAGAATGATTTCTGGTCGGTTTTCGGACTCTTCGCCTTCCTCGGATATTGAGAGTTTGGGAAATTCTTCTGCAAGAACAGCATCACCACTCTCCCACTTTTTGAGACGATCGCGAAGTCGCTTTTCCCTAGCTCGCTCGGCAACATCGTCTTCTCCCCAGTCAGGTTTACCGGCTTTAGGGCTGGACGATAGCTGCGCGGCAGAGGGAGTACGGCTCACAAGCATGCTGACCAAGCTATTCCCTGGGCCACTATGGGGCGCGGGAGGAGTCATGGAAGGGGTCATGCCAAAGATTATTGTCATCGGATTGCTGATGGGAGAGGAAGGTCGGGAAATAGGGCCTCTTCTACGCTCTCGCACAGCAGAAAGGAGGGGAGGATACCAGGACGAAGAGGTGGGGGCAAGAGTTGGAAAGTCCCGAACGTATACGAGTCGTGGACGCGGTTTGTTCGAAGGGGGCGCAGAGCCATCGACTTTTGAAGGCGTATTGACAAGTGCGTCAAAGAACACTTTGACTTTGCTTGGAGGCGCTGTCCGACGAGAAGACGATGTGATTATTGCGCGGCCTTGCACCGCGCTTGGTGGAGCCATGAGTGCCAAGGATATTTTGGGAGGCATAAAGGCGACGTCAGGTTCTTCGTCTTCATCTGCTTCGCTTCTGGAGGATGGTAATGCTGGCAAAACGGAGGAAGAAGGGAAATGAAGAGGATTTCGGGGAAGGGAAAGTGAGTTGGCAGCTAAGAGACGTATCAATGGCAGGATCAGTAATGGAAAAAAACGGACACGCACCTGGGCCAAATTGGCCCCATTCTCCTGCAGCAAGTTGTACGGCGTCTAATACGAGGACTTCGGCACCGGTGCGGCGAGCGAGCTCCGCGACGGTGGCGTCAATAATGTAGTCACCACCTTCTATTGGTGAATACAAAGCAAGAGTGGGTTCTGTGGGAGCGCCAAGAGGCGTGGTATACGTGGCGCGGTGCTGGGTCTGGGGATGCAAAGTGATAAGAAGCTTATTGAGAGCATCGTCAAAGTTTTCCGGCGGGGGCAATGCTGAGGCATGGAAAGGGTCCTGCTCTGGGCCGGGAGTCCAGAGGATATCGAGATCTTGCGGGAGCTCGATGGACGGGTCGGGTTCCTTGGGTTGGGGCAGACGTACCCTGCGCAGCTTGGGCTTGTCCTCTGTTGCTAGTGGATCGGGAGCATCGAGGGGTGGGGGGTCGTCGGCGGGGGGGTTGGAGGCGGTGGAAAGACGCTTGCGGGGGAGACGGGGAAGGGCAGTGGGGGGGAGAACAGAGAAGGGTCTTGGAGAGAAAAGCAGGAACTTGGACCTGCGCAGAACGACTGCAGACCGCATTCACCACAACGTTCACGGCGGTTTCCACCAAAATCGCCTGCTCACGTGTTCTCAAAAATAAACGAAATATATCTATTCTTTCAACACAATGTACCACTTATACTACCGCGCACGCTCTCGCCGTGCATTCGCCCTCTCTGCCAAGTCCACCCCAACAAGAATCTTCGACGCCTTCCACAGCTGTACCACGTTGATGATGTTCTTCAGTGCCCAGACCGGCGAACACATCGCAGCCAGCGCCTGTGCATAAGTCACGGAACTTAGTACCCACGGCAGCCCAATTGGCGCCGATGTCCATTTCATCAGATATAGAGACACGTAGAATAGCTCGTTGCCAGCACACACAAAGAATAATGTTCGCTGCAACGCCACGTCAACCCATGCACTACTTCGCGCAGAATTTTTCACTCACGGAATCATTGTAATACCGCCACAAGATCCGACTCACGTCGCTTGTCACTAGTTTGTGGCTTCTAGAGCCTGTCACGAGTGAGCTAGGTTCGATACGTCACTCCCTTGTCCCAAAGTCAATTGCATATCCCACCTACCTGTACATGTGCATATAGTGGCTGCTAAAGTCCAGGGCAATTAAAGCTTGGAACACAACTGCAAGGGCAGGATACGCCGAGGCAAGATAGCATAGTAAGCACGACGTCGTGCATCTGCGCTTCCCAGCATTAGTATCTCGACGCAAACAGCAAGAGGTTCGACGAACCGGTCAGTGACCATGTCCAACACCGCTCCAAATTTCGACGTTTGGTTCAACGCGCGAGCGGCCTGTCCATCAACCGCGTCCAGTAGGCACGACACCACATACAGCAACGTGCAGTACTTTGGATGATAGCTCATAAAGTGCAAAGACAAGCCCGCGAGCAGGATACGCGAATATCCTTTCCGCTGAGTGAGCCGCTCGTAGAAAATCATACACGTATCACGAGCGCATACCTATGAGATTGGGTACGAATAGGAACACGTTCTCCGAATATGTTTGGGCTGTGGCCAGATCAACCGCTACTTTTGCATCCACCACCTCGATAGAGTGCCCTCGCTGTCGCTTCTGTGAGGAAGAATGTGGCATTTTGAGGAGGAGGCGGTGCGGACGGCGAGTAAGTAAATGTGACTGCTGGCGTTAGATGTTGTACTTTTACACGCGTCGGAGAACACCGTAATTTTGATGACGCTCCCATTTATCTGTCAAAAACAAGACACAGCAGCTTGAGCACACCTTATTGCTATTATAGTATTCGTAGATAGATAGAAATACATATTATTACTCCGTACAACTGTCCGTGCCTCTGCCTAATGGTTCTTATTATGCGGGGCGAACTCTACAGCGAGTACTATGACAATGACAATTATAATTACCATAAAAATCCCAAAACATATCCACCGTCCTTTCCGATAACGACGGGCTGCAAAACACAATCAGTAGGCCGCGAGATTATGGAACAAGGTATCTTGCCAGAAAGTACCGCTTTCCACGTGTGTTCTGTACTAAAAACCAATACAATTTAGAGATCATCTTGATGGAGCAAAAAGTGCATACGCTTTCTCTGTGTCTTGTTCGACGGCTCTTGCATTCTTTTCCACGTCAGCAATAATCTCGTCTTGCTGTTCAATCAGAATACTCATCTAGATGATGATGGTCAATCACTGTTTGAGCACCGATTGACAAAGCCTACATCATTAAATAGTTGAGCAAGTTCAGCTAGTGTTTCTTCCATCTTCTTGATCTCGACTTGTCGTTCTTGAGCTTCACGGTAAGCCATACGTGATTCTCCATATCGAGAACTGGTTGTCAGCTGTCGAGTTTGGTTATTATGATCCATTTCCGTGTTATAAAGCCTCCTCACAGCTTGGGCAAATATTTGCTGGCCACCACTTTCCATCGCAGCAACGACTTCTTCTTGAGTTGCATCGGGTTTTACTGTGGAACTCATCAGCAAGAAGACAATGTCCGAGGATATACACTTGCCGATTCTCAATTGTCTCTCAACCCGTTGCCTCGATTTGACACGGTAATCTTGTTCGACTCGTTGATAATTTTGGATAGCCTCAAGAAATTTTGACCGCACAAAGGCTATCTGAACAAGACCTGAACAGATTGCGACATAGTAAAGAAGATGTGGACTCTGACCCTATTCTTCCGCATCTGAGCGTCTGGGCCCAGTGTTGGTGCGCGCTCCAAAGTTCTAATTTTTTCCTTTAAGCTGTTGTTCAGCGTCCTAATTTCCACTGCTAGCTGGTCCAATTGTGCGGCATCTTGATTTTTATTCTGGTCAATATCATTCAATAGTCGGGCATGCAGGCTGGCAATCTGGTGAACGTTGGAGTTGATACGCTCTATGCCTTCTTGAATAGAAGAAACCTGATAGCACGATATCAGGAAGACGGTGTCGCTAAGGTTATGAATGATGGTCTTGCCTCAGCAAAGAAGTCCGAAGTCGCTCTGGTATCAGTTAGACCTGAAGGTTCAGAGATACCCAGATTGGTCATTTCATGGCTCGAGGTAGCCCCCTGTTGCTGGCGCTGAGCCTACTGTTGTTCAGCATGGTAACGCAAAGAGACGATCAACAAATGGTCACCCTAGCAGCTGCAAGACGGTCTCTTGACATCTCGGTGTGAATATGACTGCGTGTAGCACACTTTTCATTTTAAATAAAAGTGATCGAAGCCGCTCCACTCCTTCCGGCGCTGAGAACCCATAATCTGATCTAATCTAATCAAAACCCTAAACGAGTCATCGGAGAGTAGATTTCAATTTTCGAAAAAGCCGACGTTCTCCCCGCATATCTCTGACTCGCTAGCTGCCCGGTAGCATGTGCGGAATATTCGCTATACATGGCCTCGAAAAGCCCGCGTCCGAAAGAGCCCACTTTATCTCACTCTCCAAGCGTCTTCGCCACCGTGGTCCTGATTGGTCTGGATGCTATGTAGGTAAGGAATCGGTACTCGTCCATGAGCGACTTGCTATTGTTGGTGTTGGTAAGTGACTCACAGTTCCATCAAAATTTGATTCTCTCTCAAGGCCGATGCAGATACTGGCGCCCAACCCCTTATCAGTGAGGATGGCAAGGTCATCCTCGCTGTTAATGGCGAAATATACAATCATATCGCACTTCGCGCTAGTGTTGGGCCCGATGTAAAATTCAAGACCCACTCCGATTGCGAAGTTATCATACCTCTGGTAGGTTTGACCCACGGGGTTGTTTACGTCTCTGATCGCTGTCGCAATGTTTCAGTACAAGAAATTCGACAAGGAGCTCTGCAACCAACTTGATGGAATGTTCTCCTTTGTCCTTTTGGACGAATCTGTGTCTCCCTCTCGGGTTATCGCCGCGCGTGATCCCATCGGAATCACCACTTTATACCAGGGTTGGAGTTCCAAACGTCCAGGAGCAGTTTTCTTTGCTTCAGAGCTCAAGGCATTGATTGATGATTGTGACAAAATAATCTCGTTCCCGCCTGGCCATGTGTATGACAGTCGTGACCAATCTACGACGCGTTATTATCAACCTTCGTGGTGGACTGGTGACGAGGAGGGTGGCTTCATCGCCAACAAAGCTTCAGATCTCACACTCCTTAGAGAAACGCTGGAGGCTGCAGTCCGTAAGAGACTGATGTCAGAAGTGCCATATGGAGTGCTTCTTAGCGGTGGTCTTGATAGCAGCCTTATTGCATCCATCGCAGCAAGGGAGACTGAGAGAATTGCTTTAGCCCAGTATGAAAAGCGACAGAAGAGGTTGAAGGAAACAACCAGTGGACCTCCCACTCCGTCTTCTGGTGGCCTTGTTACAGAAGAAGGTTTGTCCGGGTGCAGTATCCCCTTGGGTCCACTCTAATACCGGCGCTTACAGCAACCCTCGCGGCATGGCCTCAATTACACTCCTTCTCAATTGGATTGGAAAACTCTCCGGATCTCTTGGCAGCTCGGAAAGCTGCGCATTTCCTCGGAACTGTGCACCATGAATATGTTTTTACGGTCCAAGAGGGTTTAGACGCGATCCCAGAAGTGATATACCATCTAGAAACGTACGATGTCACAACCGTGCGTGCTAGCACCCCGATGTATCTTCTCAGCCGCAAGATCAAGGCTATGGGCGTGAAGATGGTGCTAAGTGGTGAGGGCAGTGATGAAATTCTAGGAGGTACATCACATGTTCTCCCGCGAGGTACTGTATCTAATTAGGCTTACTTTTTCCAGGGTATCTCTATTTCCATGCTGCCCCTGACAGCCTCTCGTTTCACCAGGAATGTGTGAAGCGTGTCAAAAACCTTCACACTGCGGATTGTCTCCGAGCCAACAAGTCAAGGTCACCGCTTCAAAAGTTTTTCCTGAGCTCACATTCAATCTTAGATCCACCATGGCTTGGGGCCTGGAAGCGCGTGTTCCCTTCCTCGATAAGGCCTTCTTGGAGGTTGCGATGAATATCGATGCAAAAGAGAAGATGTTCCATAAAGGCGAAACTCAAGATGTTGATCAAGATGGTTGTCCCAGAATGGAGAAGGTACAATCTTCACCAATCTAGAATTTAGTGGAGCCCCTCACTCTTCTCTCACAGTATATCCTCCGAAAAGCCTTTGACTGTTCCCCAGGAGGAAAAGTACGCTCGTAATGGATACCGCGATACCTCAATTTAACTTTTATTTCACAGCCTTATCTGCCCCATTCCATTCTTTGGCGACAGAAAGAACAATTCTCGGATGGTGTCGGATATTCCTGGATTGATGGGTATGTTTCCTCATTATGATTTACTTCCGGACTCATCTTATGGGACGACATCTATCCCCAGAATGAAAGACCATGCCCAGGCAGTGGTATCTGACGAAGCATTCGCAAAGAGAACAGAACGATGGACGGAAGGTGTTCCAGATACCAAGGAAGCATACTATATCCGCGAGATATTCGACAGTACGTTCACACGACCCATGGCCTTTCGCCGATGATGATTTATCACTCGTACAGGTCTCTTCCCATCGGAGACCGCTGCAAGTACAGCCGTGCGGTCCGTATTTTCTTCTAATACCATTTACTTGTCTCTTACGGCTTTCTAGATGGATACCCCGTGGGGACTGGGGTTGTGCCGCCGACCCAAGTGGCCGAAGCGTTAGCATCCACAATGCTGCTTATAGCACAGATGAGTGATTGTCCTAGACTCGCAATCGAGGATAGAGGGACCGGGTTCTAGGTTTTTGTAAACAAATGTATTCCGGGTATTCGTAAATCATTGAAGTGTTTAGTAAGATGTAAAGGAGCGTGTTTGGGCAAAACAATGGAGCACTTGTAAATGTCATAGCAGGGAGGGGTAACAAGAGAAGCAATGAAAGAGGGGTAAAAATGATGCTGACCGAGTAATGGGTAATAGTGTATGGATATACGGCGTGGGTGTGGTGGACCAAAAAAAAAGAAAGGAAAAAAAATCTGCGACATCTACGACTTTAGACATTTTTCAGCGTCGAATCCTGTGCGATATACTGGCGATAGAAGCCTACCCCAGAATCTTCCGATGGAACAGGCGAGCCGACAGTTTTCGCGGGTACCGCCACGCGCGTCGCCGCGCTGGTTTGAGAGGTATTGCGGGAACGTTTGGAGGGCGGAGGGGCCGGCGAGCTATTGCCGGCGTTCCACGCAGGTCGAGTCACCGTGGCTCTTACAGAATTCGGGGTATCATCCGTAGCTGGTCGTCTCGATACAGGCGTCGAAGCTTGGGTTCTCCGACTGGTAGGCCGAGCGGTGGTCGCGTTGTCGCCTGTCACGAGCCGGGTACCGAACTTGGCATTGGCGGACGATTCGCGTCCGTAAGATGCTGCGGAGCCCCCTCTTCTCAGACTAGAGGGTGTTCGGCCCTTGACAAGTGGTTTCTGGACTGTAATCTTGTCGGCGCCCCAGTAGGAGAAGCTCATCTTGCTCTTCCTGTCCGAGTCGTCCGAATCATTGGCTGCTTCTTCGTCATCTGCTGGAAGAGGAACGATTCTAGGCTGGGTCTGAGCCTGTGCCCGCGATCGGACGACACTATACGAGAGAGTGTCAGCTGACAAATTTAATGTCCCAAAAGGCACACGGAACACACTCTTCCATTGACACGACACCCTCTCGGGGTTGCACGACGTCCCCGATCGCCCAAGTTTCAATCTGCACAAAGAGATTTTTATCAGAAACACAGACCTAAAATGAATTATTATATCCACCTTGATAAATTTATATAGATTCCGGGGTTTTGTTTGAACATTCCGTCGGCCTGTCGTGGCGTATTTGGCCTTACCCCCCTGCAGGTCTGGTAGAGAACTAGCCCGTGACGTCAACGCAGCAACGAGAGGAACGGACGTGGTCCCAGTCCTTTGGCACTGTAATACAACATCATTGAAAACCACAAACCACAGGTCCTTCTTGCCTCCGACTCCATTGTTGCCCTGCAAGACGTCACTCAATCGTTTGAATGACGGTTTGCCCCGCACGCCTTTCGCATTGACGACAGGGGGAGGCGAAGGCCCCTTGAGAGGGGCGTTGCCGGGTATCGGGCATGGCCGCTCCTCGACGAGGACGCGTGAGGGCTTGGGTAAAGCCAGCTGTTTGACCTTGTCCAATCCTTCGATGCGAGCAAAGACATCGCGCGTCTTGTCGCGCTCCTCCCGCTGTATCTTCTGGTCCTCGATACTTCGCACGATATTCTCTATCTCTGCTACCATCTGGAGCGTGCTTTCATACTCGAACGTGCTGGGATCGGTGTGGAAGAGGAGGTTTTGGAAGAGGAGGGGGTATTTGAGCAGTCGCTGGAATGGTTTGGAGAGGGTGATGGCGAGACCGGTCTCTCCCTTGTCGCATGCGTCGCCTTCCAATTTTTGAAGGAGCTTGCAGACCTTTTGCCATTCGGCTGCGTCCTGGTTCTTGGGTTTCTTGGATGTCACGTTCTGCAATGCGGCGTCGACCTGGTCTAGAGCTCTTTCCAGGTGAAGGACATAATCCTTGTAGCCTGTAAAAATATCAGACTATAGAGATGTAAGTGACAAAGAAGTAGAACAAATGTGAATGGACAAACATTGGAGACAAAGACATCTGCAAGCGACCGGACCAGTGGGTATTGGTCATCGTATCGCTTATGAAGAGCCTCTGCAAGTCTTCTGTGACCATCAAGGACGCCAGAGTCTACAACTTCCAGACATCGGCGCAGGTCCTCTGGGATCTGATGGGGAGCAAGAACGCCACCCAGCACGGTTGTTGGGATAGTCGAAGCCTTTTTGAACTTTCTGAGCATGCCTGTTGCCTTCTGTGTCGTGTCACCCTGGCTGTACTTTCGCCCGCGTTCCTTTTCTGCCTGAAGGGATTGGGTCGAGGATGACATCTGGTCACGTGGGGGAGGTGGGAGCGAAAAGTGTGATCGGGAAGGAAACGGTAGGTCGCGACCATGGGTCTTTGTGGCGACACTAGTTCGGTACGGAGACTGCGGGTGATCGGCAGGACTTGCCACGCGTCGGCGGTTGTAGTCGTCGTCGTCGGACTCGTAGGATTCACTATCGATGTTGGGGGTATCTTTGAGACGCGTTGTGAAGGAGGTGGCTACACTGGGAGGTGTGCCAGAGGGAGAGGGAGACATGAAGCGGGCAGCAATGGGGGGGAGCTGTTCGCCGGAATCTAGGGGAGAGTCTGCACGGTAGAAATCAAAGTCTAGGTTGGGTGTTGATGAGGATGGTACGGATGAAGGTGCTGGTGTTGAGAATGGGTGAAGGAGGGGATCAATAAACGTGTCTTTCATCTTGATTAGTTCCTGAACGTATCTGCTGGGGGTGAGTTGGGTTGAATAAGAGTGTGGTGGAAAACGCGGACCTCTCTTCACTGGAGATGATTTCAAATAGCACCTCTTGTCGCGTGCGCTCTCTTGAACCGAGATTGGTGACGAGGTCTTCTTCGGTTACCTCGCTCCAGGAGGTGGCGGCAAGGATCTTGCTGCCACTGCTGGCAGACATCTGGGAGTAAGGGGTGTTGGAGCGGAGAGAGGGGGCAGACTGTTCTCCTGGCTTCTGTAGATACGGGGATACGGTGCGGGTGGACGTGGCCTTGACGGTCTTGGAGGCGACATCGCTCTTGGACGAGGTGGAGGCGGTGGAGACGGATGCGCGTGGTTCTTTGCCGTGTGCTGCGTGGAAGCGGGTGACATTTGTCTTGAGGGGATGGGAGGATGGCGGGGGATCGGGGAGAGTGCGATCGGGGACCACGGGGGTCGGTGGGGGCGAAACAAAGGCGACCTTCTTGAGATGGGTTTCGTTGGCAACTGGATCTGTGCCGAGTTCAGCGTGGTCGATGGGGGGAAGGGGTTTGAATGCGGCGGTGGTTGGGGGCGGCCATTGTGGGAGAGGCGGGATGTTGTCGAGACCGAGGGAGGGCGCGGGGGAGGAAAAGGCGGAGTCTCTGTCCTTGTCCTTGCCGCCGCCGAGATGGAGACGGTGGAAGAAGGCCTTCATGAGAGCAGCAGCGACGACCACAAACACAAGCCAAGCCCAAATTTTGCCCAAAGCCGCGTGGGAAGCGCGTGTCTGCTCCAGCGCACATGTCCTTCCTCCCAAACACCGTCCTCTGCTCGTCTGCCCCGTCCATGCTGCCTCCTTCCAGCTCGCCCAGGCCAGCGACGGCGTCTCCAACGGCACCGCCCTCTGGCTCGGCGCACAGTGTCTCTCCGCCTATCTCGCCAGTCTGACTGCCTCTCCCGGCGTCCTTCTCGAGCTCGGAAGCGGAATTGGCCTCACTGCGTGCGCCTTCCTCGTGTGCCCAACTTCCCGTTCTCATCTCACCCAAGTCTCGTCATGGCTTCTCTGCGCTGGCACGTTCTTGCAACTGACATCCCCCATGTCATTTCCACCGTCCTCGCCCCAAACATCCACAACAACCTCTCCTCTGTCTCTGGCTCCATCCAAGTCCGCGAACTAGACTGGACCGTCCCCCCCGACGCCTGGACTTGGGAGCACCCCTCTGTCATTGCTTCTCCAGCTGCAGCCTCGTTGCCATCATCTCCCGAGATCCTTCTCCGGCCCCCATTTGACCTCATCTGCACAGCTGACACCGTCTACAACCCGTCCCTCGTGCAGCCTCTTCTTCGCACGCTCCACGCGCTCTGCACCCTGTCCCAGGCCGCGGCCCCAGACGCACGCTCACCTCCAGTATACATGTGCCTCGAGCGCCGCGACCCTCTACTCGTCGATCGCTGCCTCGCAGACGCACATCACACATGGGGCTTTAATGTCCAACGAATACCCCACCGCAAGCTCGCCAAGGCGATGCACAAGGCCGGAATGAACTGGCCCAAGGAGGACTGGGAGGGCATTGAAATTTGGAAATTGACTTTGCCTAACGTAGTATCTAAGTACTCGCCCCCTCGGCATCCTCCCTCCTCGTAGCTACAAGTTTCAGCATGCGATCAAACCCATGACTCGACTATGGTTTGCAATGAGTATTGGTAGCTTGACAACCCCCAATCCACTCACCAGGTCCCGCCATGTCTCCTCCTCGTCATTCTCCGTCTGTAGTTGATATATCTGCAGAAATCCCTTGAACCTAGTTAGAAATATCAGATGTTGTCATACCTCTATCGCAAGTACTTACGTGAGCCCACCATCATCAGTGACATCAAGAAACTCGACGAGCTCGTCTTTCGTCTCTTGAGAAAAAGGCGCTCCGTTCGTGTCCCGCGCCCACGCATCGAGTCCCTCGGGCGTCAAGCACGCACCGGGCGGCGGCTCAAGCAGCACCACCGCGTGTCCTACAGACTCCCTCGGCTCCGGCGGCGGCACACAATATTTCGAAAATATATGTCCAAGGCATGCCTCGAGCTACATACAGTTGATAAACTGAACACGCAAACAAAGTTTATCGAAACCTACTTGATCTGAGATGGCCCCGTCGTCGTCGAGCAGCTGAACGCCTGTGTTGCGTCTGCCTTGTTTTGAGGAGGGTTCCGGGGTTTCGGGGCGCGGCGACGGCGCTGCGTCCATCGTGTTCGAAAGTGGGTCGGACATCAATTACGTACGGCACGTGCATCGTTGGTGTTCTCGCCTCCCCCGCCTTGTACTCTCTGTCATGGCCAACCGCTCCGAGCCCCTCTCTATAGAGTCATTACTCCAGAAACAAAAAGCAGAAAAGGAGGCTGCTTCCAAGGTATGTTGTTGCTCTTCCTGACAAGAGTCAGCTTGAATGTTTTGCAGCCGAAATTCCTTTCCAAGGAAGAGCGGGCCAAGATCGCAATTGCTGCTCGTGCCAAGGAAATCCAAGAGCAGAGGGAAAAAGAGCAGAACGCCCGTAAGGATCGAGAGGCTCTCGAGCGGGAAGCAGAAGAGCTGAGGCAGAAGGAACGGGGACACAACGGCAACTATGGCGGCAGCAGCCGCTGTGAGTCGTCGTTTCCTCTCGACAAAAAAACTCTTTTACATTTATTCTACAGACGAAGACATATATGCACACCCTGAACGGGACAACCGACATGGACGGCGCGACAACCGGCGGGGCAACATGCCCCCGCCGCCCAGTGCCCAGGACGACCGCCGCGCCCCAGGCTACCAAAACGTCCCCACCGGCCCTCGTGCCAGTCGGGGCAAGCCTGGGTCCACCAACCCCATTCCGCCTGCGCCACCTTCTTCCTCCTCACAAGCTCCCACAACCGCCCAAACAGAATCATACGTACCTCCCATGACGGCCGGCGACCTCTCCGCGATCCGCTCGCGCTACCTCGGGGTCGACAAGAAGAAGCGCAAGATCCGCAAGATGAACGACCGCAAGTTCGTGTTTGACTGGGACGCGCAGGACGACACGTTTGCGGAGGATGCGCCCGGGGCTGTGGGAGGCGCGAGGCAGGGGGCGCAGGTGATGTTTGGGCGGGGGCGCATTGCGGGGATGGATGATGGTGGAGGCAGCGGTGCGAGGAAAGCTGGAGGGGGCGGCGGGATGGAACTTGCGGACGCGCTGGAGAGGCGCATGGCGGCCAAATCGGGGTTGGACGAGAGGCATTGGACGGAAAAGAAGCTTGAGGAGATGAAGGACAGGGACTGGAGAATCTTTAGAGAAGACTTTAGTATTTCTGCACGAGGTGCGTTTCCTTCTTTTTCCCTGTGTGATTTGTGTTTTCACAACACCCCCTAGGCGGCTCCATACCACATCCCCTCCGTTCATGGAACGAGTCGGCGATTCCTCCCGCAATTCTGGAATGTATTGAGAAAATTGGTTACAAAGAACCGTCTCCTATTCAACGGCAGGCGATTCCAATCGGCTTACAAAATCGCGATATCATTGGCATTGCTGAAACGGGTCGGTTATTTTCCGATGATATTAATTTTTCCGCTGAGAGCCGATGCCAGGTTCCGGCAAGACGGCAGCATTTGTCATTCCAATGCTGGCTTTCATTTCTGGGCTGCCGCCCTTCACGGACGACAATCGGCATCTCGGGCCATTTGCACTGATCTTGGCCCCCACGCGCGAATTGGCACAGCAGATCGAGAGCGAGGCGCGCAAATTTGCGTCACCCCTTGGATTCAAATGCGTTTCAATTGTCGGAGGGGTGAGTGGATTAGATCATGTTAACAGAATTTTTTTTTGTAATGCGTGCATAGCGTGCGGTCGAAGAACAACAATTCAACTTGCGAGAAGGAGCCGAAATCATTATCGCGACCCCGGGCCGGCTCCGGGACGTCATTGAGCGACATGTGCTCGTGCTGTCTCAATGCCGTTATGTGGTTATGGACGAGGCTGACAGGATGGTGCATCTTGGTTTCGAGGCGGATCTGACATTCATTTTGGATGCGCTGCCAAGCGAGACAATGCAAGGCGAGGACACGGGTGAGCAAATGGACGTAGACGGAGAAACTATGGTGAAGAAGGGGCGCACGAGAGTGACGACATTGTTCTCGGCTACAATGCCGCCCGCGGTTGAACGGCTGGCACGCAAATACCTCAAGAAGCCGGCCGTCATTACGATCGGCGAAGCCGGCAGGGCAGTGGACACGGTTGAGCAGCGGGTCGAGTTTGTGCTTGGAGACGAGAAGAAAAAGTGGGTCCTTGACTTGGCATCTAGATTAGTAGATTCGCTGAACTTTTTGACAGACTCAGGCTGCTGGAGATCCTCAACAGTGGACAGTATGCTTCGCCGATTATTGTGTTTGTGAATCAGAAAAAGACGGCAGACATGGTGGCCAAGGATCTTTCACGTGCAGGGGTAGGTGCAAACGTGCGCTCGGAGAGCTTGGCTAACCTGCTCCTAGTGGAATGCAGCAACGTTGCATTCTGGCAAGAACCAAGAAGGACGAGAGGCAGCGTTGCAGTCTCTGCGAAGCGGCGAGAGCGATGTGCTAGTGGCGACCGATCTGGCGGGCCGAGGTATTGATGTGCAGGACGTGTCCCTGGTAATAAACTTCCAGATGGCCAACACAATTGAAGCATATGTGCATCGAATTGGTATGCCGGTCAGAGACGTGAGTATTGCATGTGCTGATTTTGGACAGGACGGACTGGGCGTGCTGGAAAACTAGGAACAGCGATCACATTCCTAACAAACGATGACGACGAAGTCATGTGGGTGGTTTTAGGCTCATCGGATATATTGATGCTAATAATGATGGGGCAGGTACGATTTGAAGCAAGGTTGGACCGTGTGCCTGCGTAGATATGATGATACTGACTGTCTGCAGAGATCAGCAAGAGCCCAGTGTCGAAGGTGCCGGCCGAACTGGCGAAACACGAGGCGGCACAACACAGAGTTTCGCGGGAAATGAAGCGGAAGCGGGAGGCAGATGATGTTGGTTGATGCGCGTTTGATGCGGTGCTGGTCGGACCGGAAAAGGCCGACAGAGATCGGGGAGGATGACGGTCTCCGTGTTTGTCATAGATAGAACGGAAGTCTCAATGGGCAGTCGCAGAGCAATTCAATGCGACCATCCGCCGTCTAATACTTTTCTTTATCGCTCCTTGGCCCATTCCACTCACATCCTCCTCGCAATGCCCGCAACCACCAAGCACGGGCCCCTCCACGACCTCAAGCGCTTCCTCAACCACCACATCCCCCACGACCACCCCGACATCAGGCAGTCCAAGGACCGACCCGACCACACCAAGGTCCGTTCCAAGGACAGGCCCCTCACTCCCCCCTCTCCTGCTCCCTCACCCACAACTCCCCCGCACTTCCCCCGCGATCCCAACCAGGTCCATCTCTCCAAAAAGTACGGAAAGCTCGGCCGCGTTCTGGGCAGCGGTGCAGGCGGTACCGTTCGCCTCATCAAGAGCAGCAGCAAGAACGGCGGTGTCGTCTACGCCGCCAAGGAGTTCAGGCCAAAACGCGGCGGTGAATCCGAAAAGGAGTACCAGAAGAAGGTCACTGCCGAGTTCTGCGTAGGCTCGACACTCAAGCACCCCAATATCATCGAGACCTTTGACATTGTCTCTGACCATGGTATCTACTACGAGGTAATATCCCTCCACACCACCTCCGTCTTCATCGGATTTATCTCTCTCAGGTCATGGAGTATGCTCCCTTCGACCTCTTCAGTGTCGTCATGTCTGGCAAAATGTGCCGTCCCGAAATCTACTGTGTCTTCCGTCAAATCTGTGACGGTGTCGAGTATCTCCACGAAATGGGTCTTGCCCACCGTGATCTCAAACTCGACAACTGTGTCATGACCCATGACAACGTCGTCAAACTTATTGATTTCGGCACTGCTACTGTCTTTCACTATCCAGGCAAAGCCCATACACCAGCAACAGGCGTAGTTGGCAGCGACCCTTATCTGGCTCCTGAAGTCCTCAGTAACGACTCCTACGACCCTCGAAAGACTGATGTCTGGAGCGTGGCTATCATATTCATGTGCATGGTCCTCAGGCGATTCCCGTGGAAGATCCCAGACCCCAAGACTGACCCAAGCTTCAGAGCTTTCGTTCATGCTCACCCCGATTTGTCGCTCAAGCCCGAACCTAAGCAGGCCAAGGCTCAACTTCCAAATCAGGAAATCGACACCAAGCCTCAACGGGGAGTCACCCTTCCACCGTCCTTATCGTCCTCTCTACGCAAGCCTCCTCCAATACGGGAACGCTCTTTTAGCACTGGAACTTCACAACCTGAGCAAGAAGCAGGCTCTTCAAGCGCCAGTACCACCAATTCGTCAGAAAGTTCTATTCTTACCTCCGCATCGACCGAATCCACAGCCATCACCGACCCGCCATCCCGTTTGGCAAGTGACAACCATCGCTCTTCCCCATCAAACTCACATCTGACCACACCCACGGGTGTGTCTGTCGATGAGCGCTTCCGTAACCAGTCCAAACTTCACTCGCACAGCCTGGCTGCACTGCCTATCATTGGCAGCGTCAATCTCGTCCAGTTAGAGAGTCCGCGCGAGATGGATCCCTCTGTCCTACAATTTGCACGTCCGGGCCAGTCGACAGAATCGCTTCCGAGCCCCGCCTTGAACGGTCGCCTATCCCCTCCACGTACACCTGGCACTCATCGCACCCGCGCTTCGACATTTACCGCAGCGATCAACGAGGACAACGAGGATACCCCGGTTCCCCGTATTGCCGAGTCAACACCATCTGTTGATCCTGCTCCCCCTCGACCTTCCACTCCTCCGAAAACCCGACAGCGTACAGACAGTGTGGCAACCTATCATGGTGGAGGCGCAGAATCAATATTCCGGCTTTTGCCGCGTGAAACGCGATCCGCGCTTCGGCGCATGCTCTTTATTGAGCCGTCTTCACGCTGTACGCTGACAGATCTTCTTAAGGGCAAGGGCAAGACTAGTGGACTACTATGCGGGTGTGATACGTCTGTACATCACCATCGTGACGGAACAGTGAGCAGATCAGATAACCACGGTGGACATTGCGTGGACCATGATGATTGTGATTCGGATGACGAGGACGATGGTGATGAGTGGCTGAAGAGTATCGTGCCATGCTCACGGTCAAGCATGGAACCTGACCATACGCATATAAAGGTCGCAGATGACGAGAAGAAGACGGGAAAGCGGAGATTCTTCTAAGTGGTTTCGCTGCGAGGTCTCACCGCGTTCCTCATTCTTATCGGCATATCTATCTTATATCGTAACGACCTCATCTTTATATATCTATTGCTTCTATCACCCTTTCCGTTCACATATTCGCCTTTTAAACGTACGTGTGATTTTTTGACCATATGTTCTTCCCGTTTTTTTTTCTTTGCCATCATTTATATTGCCTTCTTCCTTTGATGCACGTGTGTCGCAGGTGTGTCGTATCCTCATGCCTTCGTCAATGGACTCTTTTCGGATTATTCGAAATACGTTGCCACATATATCTATCACCACCACAAGTACTACCCTACCTACAATCCCGCTATCTCCGCTCTGCTTTCCCCCGCCTGTCACGTCCCTGTACATTGTTTGTGTACCTCCTCATGACTCGTCTATTCCATAGAGAAATCGAATATGTACTAATTTTTTCCCCTTCATTCTGATCTTTGTCTTGAAGGATAAAATATTGCCCTTGACACCGTGCCACCCGGAACTTGAATTAAATAAGATTAATCGGGGTGGCGCGGACTAAAAGTGGCGAGTGTGGAAACTGGTGGCGAACGTTGCCGTTCGTATCGCTTGAGCAAGCCTGTCAACGAGAAAAGAAAAATGGCACTAAAAACAATAACTGACGACCGAGTGAGAATCTTCTGTTCACACACCATTGAACTCGCTATTGTAACCCATAACAAGCAAATTTTCATCTGGTGACCGGTAACCATCTCCCTTCTTCGATCAGATCCCAACTATTGAGGAAGTTTCCAAATGCTGCAACAAAAGCTAAAAATGCTGGGAGTGCCGAGATAAACAAGCTTGATGGATGCGCCCTAGTAACTTTACTTGGACATACGTATACGTACCTACGGATTTTCTGATTCTTGATCCAGAAGCCCCAAATGTGGCGGGAAGCTCTTCTTTCGCAACTTTTCCAAAGCATTCTCGGAAAACTCCTTGAGTTCCATTTTTTTTCTTCTGACAAATGATTTGAAAAGGTCAACAGATGGGTACCGAGAAAAATATACATTTACATCAAAGGACGTCAAATTAGTATTACAATTCCTGGAGGGTACTGGAACAAAATTATATACAAATCACAACTCCTCGTGCCAGGGCCATCGTTTTACAGGTTTTTTATTCTTCCTTGCTGGAGCCTGACCCCTTTCTTTTCCCGGTGTCTTATCTCCCTTACTTCCAGTGGACGGCTTGCTCTTGACCATGTCGTAGCCCGCAGCCCGTAAGGTCTCCTCAAGCTTCTCCATCGCCAATATCTGTTCCTCTGACATATCGATCTCCTCCACAAGTTCGAACACGACACCATTCTGGTCTGCTGCGATTTCTTGCAGCGCCACCTTGCCATCCTTGCCACCCGTCAGTGCTTCGAGGGTCTTGCGCAATATCTCGTTATACGCCTTGTCGCCGACCTCAACGCCACCGATAGCGATCTTTGGGGTTTCTTTTGCGGGCGCGGCGGGCAAGACGGGTTTGCGCCGCGGGACTTTGATGGGGTGGTCGAGTAGGTCAGGGACATCGTCAAACACATCTGTGGCACGGCTAGATTCCTGCAGATCGACAATCTCACGGCAGCGGATCTGGTGCTCCTCGCTCGTGTCCCGATGGGACTTGAAGCCGGGTTCGCCACACAGCCGCGGGGTGTTGATCACGAGCACGTAGGAACACGTCTTGGCTTCCTTTACAAAAAGGACGGTATCCGTCATTGTCATCGAACAGTGGAACTAGGGTTGGATGAGTTAGATATAGAAGCAAATCGGCCCGCAAAGGGAAAAGAGTCGGTCAGATGACTCTACCTGGACTTCAACTTCACGGGGTTTGTGTGTCTTGTCACAGAGAGTCCCATCGCTCCATCTTTGAACAAGATAACGCGATCCAGCGCTCCGTGCAAGCTCGAGGTTGGTCTGATCATTTTGTTCTGCAACGGTGAGGTCGGCACCCGGTTGGGGTGCTTTGCCTAATGTGAATGATTCCCACTGTAAATGCGCCTTGTTTAGAAATCGAATCATTTGAATCGAAATGTCTTACATCAGGGTCTTCTTGCGGTGGTTTATGCCCTCCTGGAATCGATAAGTCAAATTAATCAAAACAAGTATGTAAAGAGGGCACGGCGAGATGTGACGATCGAGTCAAGGTGCAACTAGATACGGAAGGAGTAGGGCCAGGAAGGCATCCCGCCAAGAAGAAAGAAGGAGAGAAGAAAGGATTACCTGCAGAATTTGCGGCTTCCTTGAATTGTCTAATTTCTTGGTTGTGGCAGTAGGAATAAGTCCACCAGCCTTGCCGATGCTTGGGACGTAAATGTGAGGACGGATTTGAGTTTCAAAAGGAAATACCGGACGCACGTAAAGGCAAGTCCCAGACAACGGCTGGAGGAGGGACCAGCTCCGTGAAGGAACGAATTCAAAGTCAGGTGGATCGTCGTTCGATGCACTGGGTTGGACGGTCGCATCGACTGTGGGTATGAGACACAGATACGAGTCTTTGGGGCCCATTTTCATCTGTTCGAGGGTATAATTAAAGGAGGGCTAGAAATGGAGGTCAGATCGGGACGCCCGAAGAGGATTGAAAGGGTGGCACTTGAGGTGTTGAGTCGAGGCTGTCTAAACGGTCTGTCCAGGGCTGGTCTAGGAACTCGAGCTCGCCGCCGCGCAGACCATCGGCGAGCCAGCGCTGAGCAGTGTCGGGGTGGAGTGGGAGACGGTTGAGAAAGGCGACGCGATACTTTGGGAACGCATAGGCGTCGTCGGGGAGAGAGTGAAGAAGACGGGCGGCGCGGATGGGGACGGCGAGGGCGGCGGCGAAGACGAGGACGCGCATGTGGTGGAGGATTACTGTTAAGCTCAAGGTGTGTAGATTACACGTTTACAAATTGGCGCAACTCCGCGGCTGGGCCCGAGTTTCCTAAAGAGGAACGTCGGTGCGGTGAGTGAGGCCGGATCGGCGGCGGGAATATTAATTCCTGGAAAAGGGGGCTGTCCTTTGGAATATCCATGTGCTTTCCTCACGACGTGAGTCCTCTCCTCCAAATCTGGATTTCTGCAGTTTGACCACACATCTTTATTCTCATTACGTGACGGCCACCCCCCAAAATCAGGGGTAATTTCCGTCCAACAGGATGATTGCTGAACGATAATAGTAATACTTTGCGATTGGCTCACTATACAACAATTCATTTTCGAATTCTTCTATATTCGGTCCTCAATTTCTTCATTAAAGCCGGGTCCAGCCTGTCTTTTCCCCACTCGAGCGCTCTCTCTCCAACCAGCATTATCCCAGTGCTCGCGCTTCCTCAACAGCCCTCTTCTACCCCTCGCACATCCTATTAGCGTGTGCACTATCTCATGTCTTCCTCCACGCATGACCTCCAGGATGACGGCGATGACAAACAGAACCATGACGAGCTCGATGAACCAGCTGGCGGTGATACAGACCGGGGTGGTGAGCGGCTCTCTTTTTACATCCCTCCCACTATGCCCGAGCCACATCGCGTCATCCCGGGAGTTTTACTGATCTTGTTCGTTGTTCTACTATTTCCATTTATAGACGTCGCCGTGAAAGATGCGCCCGGGGCCGCGAAGCGTGGTAGGGGGCGTCCAAAAGGCAGCAAGAACAAGCGGCCAGGTTCGACTCCCGCGGCCACACCTGGATCATCCACTGCAGTCACTCCTCGCAAGAGAGGCCGTCCGCCGAAGGTCGGTTCCCTTCCAATTATCACGTTTCTCACAGACGTGTCCTCCCAGATACTTTCTCGAAGCATCGCTGACATACTTTCACAGGAAAAGAAACCTGACGATGAGGCTGACCCTGAACCTTCCGCCAAGCGGAAACGCGGCCGTCCTCCAAAAAATCCCAAACCTGAGGCTGGAGATGGTGCAGGAGCCGGTGGCGAAGCCACTGAACCCAGCGCGAAGAAGAAGCGGGGCAGGCCATCTAAGAAGACGGCGGACTAGTCAGCTGAGCTCTCTATTTTTTGCACATGTTTTCCCGTCGTTTTTCCATACAGGTTGCTAGTGTCCTCTTGGTATTACAGACTCGAGCTAGTTCCCTTCCTGCTAATGTTTACAATTCATGACTCGTACGCATCTCTTTTTCACGATCTCTTCTATTTTTACATCTGTCGAACATTTTGCGGATACCGTTGTTTACATACTCGTGCTGTATACGTATACTACTTACACCCTGCCACTCTTTTGTTGAACGTACAGTCAGTCCCAGAGAAGTTGGTGTGAGCCTTGTGCCAATTTGTGATAGTCGAGTTGGGTGCACATGCATCCGAAGCAGTTTTGCTGTCGTTGCCGACTGTAGAAAGAACCTAAAATGACGGGCGATCTTGAGGTCATATTGTTTCAGTGTTTTACAGCATGCATCCAGAAGGCCGAAGACCATTCCGAACTATAAGGCTCAATTTTGGCTTCTTTCAAGTATACATAATGCCAACACTATCCGGAAAATCCACAACGCCACCACACCGATTAACGCGAGTAATGCCCAACCTAACCGTTCTATAATGTTCGCCTGTCGCACAGCTTTTCTCTTGGCCGTAGCATAGTTAATATCGGGACGGAAAGTTATCATAGTGTATAATGGGATCCAGCCGGCCGGGTTTCCTGGCGGGTATGGAACACGAGACAATAATGGTCCGAGAGAAGATAGAGGAATAAATGATTTAGAACTTAGTGAAAAAAGAATATTGTCCAATGTTTTCTTGAATAGATAGATCGGAGTCGTCACGTTGTGTCTCATTTCCACACTAGAAGACACGTCAGGCTGATGGTAAACCGGGGAAGTAAACGATGAACGCACTAGTTATCCATGGCCAGGTCGCAAATGGCGACAAGATCTTCATGCCGAGTGTCTGAATATCGGTCGAGAGCACGGACCAGGTCTTGATCAACGCTATCCGTTGACCCAACCTTGATTGATGGCGCCGTAGACTTGACACTCTCCTGAAGGAGGAGAGTCATCAATATTCTGACATCTTCAAGACCACAGTTAAGGCCCTGTCCGTAGAATGGCACCATAGAATGCGCGGCATCTCCAAGAATAATGACACGATCCTTGAAATGATAAGGTTTGGACTAAAAATTTTTTTACAATGTTCAAATTGAATTACCTTAGAAGTAGACAGCTGACTTTACCTTAGTACAGATCAAGGGGCTACGGGGATTGTGCGTAAAATCATCCACAAGAATTTTCTCACCTATCATAGACAAAGCATCGGGAAAGTGGAGTTTGAACCATGCTAGGATGACCTCCGGTGTACTTAGACGATCGAAGTCTGAGGTGGGAGCAAAAAGTGTACAAGTAAATGTTTTGTCCTAATTCATCAGAAAATAATAAATAAATTGTACCGTGGAATACGATATACATACCTTGTTAGGCAGCGCAATCAACATGAAAGAATGGCGCGGCCAGATGTGGAGATGATTTGGATCAAGGAGAAACGTTGCCTTGCCGTCAGCATCAACGCCTGCCGGCATTTTTAATTCGATATATTCATGCTTGATGTATTCCTGCTGATAATTCATTCTTACGGGTGCAATTGACGGAGAGCAGGGTCATTGATGAGTTGAACGTATGAGACGTTGAAGAAGCACCCCCACCTGACAACCCTCATCATTTGCCGTCGAATAACTGAATAGCTCCCATCTGCACCAACGCAAAAATCAAAGTCTACAGAGAATTCTTTCCCTGTCTTAGAGTTTTGTATGGAGATACGCTTCTCGTTGAAATCTGCTGCGATGACCTTATGTTGAAAGAAAATGGATATGTTCCCGGTCGCAGTAGCCGCCTGCAGCAACACTTCGTTAAGCAATGCACGGTCGATCGAATTAATGCACTATAAAGCCAAGGTACCAGGGTCAGAGCGTCTAGAAGTGACTGCAGACCAAGGTTCACCTGTCCATCTTTATCATAGAGCTGACTGTCAAGATCACCCTTCGGGCTGTGGATCATGCGCCCGCGCATGGGAATGACAGTATCCATAAATCGCTGCGTGAGTCCCGGGTCGACGGCTTCCAACGCGGCTATTCCACGATGTGACATGGCCAGGTTGATCGAGCGCTGCTGGTTGGCTGCCTTGGACGAAGGGAGCCGTATATCTTGGCTAGGGCGTGAGCTTTGGTCAGCCAACTATCATCGAAACTGCTTACCAGGACGTCCCTCAAAGACCTCGACTTCCCATCCCTGCTTAGCAAAGGCCATCGCAGCGAGGCATCCTACGGGACCAGCGCCTACCACGACGACCTTTCTCGGGGTGGACATCGAAAATGACTATGTATGATAAATTTCCGATCTGGAGTTCCGATGACGCAGTCTAATCTAATCTCCGATCCGGATCTCGTCCCTCATATATGTAGTAAGGAAAGAGAGGCTGTTTCCTCCTGTTTCTTTCCTTATCCTTTTGATACTTCTGCAGATGGCCGTCTCTAGCAATCCCAGTTTACCTCTGAGCTCTGACTTCATAATTCCTGTCAACAAGGATGTTCAAGCAGAATTTCGCACTGATGGCGGTAAGCCGCAAACAATGCGCCATACCGAGCTCATCTCGTAAAATCCAGACAGTAAGGCTGTCTATCTTTGTGGAAACTCTCTTGGACTTCCGTCTCAGCGTTCTGTCACTCTTATCCAGGAAGAACTCAAAATTTGGGGCACTCAGTGAGTCCCACTAGCCATCATCATCATTTGCTATCGTCCAAATCATCCGCCATAGCGGAGTCGTAGGCCATTTTCGGCATCCACACGATAGACCATGGGTCAAATTCACCGAAAAGCTTAATCCATTGATGGCAGAGATCGTAGGTAAGGTGATGAGACCTGTCGCGCCTATCTGGGCTCACAGCGGATTGCAACAGGGGCCAAAGAGGAAGAAGTTGCCTGCATGGGCACGCTGACGAGCAATCTGCATCTTATGATGGATTCCTTTTACAAACCAACTGCAGACCGTTTCAAGATTTTGTGCGAAGCTAGGGCTTTCCCCTCGGATCAAGTGGGTCTTAAGGACTTATTCACTTCGCAAATAAAGCTCGCTGACGGTGTAATTCCACGGCAGTATGCGTTTGCGTCGCAAGTCAAGGCCCATGATCTGGATCCCGCAACCGCCATTATTGAGGTGTCGCCCAGAGAAGGCGAATATACCCTTCGGGAAGAAGATATTCTGGAAATAATCGCAAAGGAAGGACCTTCTATTGCACTCGTTCTCTTTAGTGGAGTGCAATACTACACCGGTCAGTGGTTCCCGATGGAATCCATCACACGGAAAGCTAAAGAGCAGGTATGAGAGGGTGGAAACTCCCCTTTTACGTCTTGCCTTAGATGCTTAAAGCTTGCGAAAAATCTGATGTACGATCTTAGGGATGTATATGTGGATGGGATCTTGCTCACGCAGTCGGAAATGTACCTTTGGCCCTGCATAGTTGGGATGCAGACTTTGCAGTTTGGTGCACGTACAAATACCTTAACTCGAGCCCGGGCGGCATCGCAGGCCTATTCGTTCACGAGAAGTGGAACAATGTTGAGCTCCCAAAGTGGGTCCTCGAAGTTACCCTTGACTTTTTCCCCCTTTGCTCACATATTGATAGGTTTGCTGGATGGTGGGGCCACGAGCCTACTACACGCTTCGAAATGCCGTCGGAATTCTCTCCGATAGTCGGTGCTCAGGGATTTCAACAATCAAACCCCTGTATTCTTGCTCTTGCCTCCCTTTTAGGATCTCTTCAGCTTTTTAAGGAAGCGGGGATGATGAAGCCAATCAGGGAGAGGTCTTTGCTACTAACGGGAACCCTAGAGAGCCTTCTAACGAAGTCCAAGTATTTCGTACCCCCTGACGAAGTGAGGCAGTTCTACCCGCAACCAGGCAACGGCGAACCAGGATTCACGATCATCACGCCAAATGATGCGTCACAGCGTGGCGCGCAGCTTTCATTGTTGTTCTTACCTGTTGGAACAGGATTGATGCAAAAGATATTTGCGGGATTATCGAATTTCGGCGTCATTGGAGATGAGAGGGAACCGGACGTGATCCGCCTAGCACCCGCACCGTTGTACAACACGATAGGCGATTGCGAGCAGGCGGCTCATTACTTGGAGGAGGTATTCAAAGCATTAAATTGAGATGAATAATAGGGAAAAAATCATATTAATGATCAAGCTTGAGGATGAACTCTTTAATAATGTCAACATAATCTAGGCCCAGCAGGATATCATTATGCTCGCTGTCAAGTTGATCCGTGTTGCGCTGGACTTGGGTGGCAGCGTGATCACCATATAAGCTGCAGAGATGTCGATACATGACTTCGCTTTGTAGTAGGTCAACAAGAGTATCTCCCTTGGAGTGAATGATGAGCCATTTAATGTGGGTATCGATCAATGGGAGGGTCGTGGTTGAATAGATCGCGTAGGAATCACTCTGGCCAAAAGTGGGGCGTATAAACCAGGCACGATAGGCAGGAAACGAGGAGAGAAGGGAATCGAGGTCATATATGCCTTCTGACATGATGATAGCCTTGACCGCTTGGAGGAGATGTGGCGGCGGGGTCAAAGATGGTGTGATAGATGAGGAATCCAGAAAGATAGACGACAGCATGTGAGCAGAGCAGCTGTGGCCGATAAGATATAGACAGTGTGGATCATAGAGGGGGCCGACTCCAGGCGGGCCAGCCCAAGTGGTCAGGAACCGGAGAGCGTCGAGGGTGTCCTCGGCATGACCTGGGTGGCGGATATGATCATCATGGGGAGGATCGCATGGAGTTAGACGATAGTTGGGCACAGCAACGGGGAGACGGGTTGCGGCTGCAAGATTGTGTGCAAGCTTTCTGTGATCGCGCTTGTCTTCCCTGTTGATGGCAGTGAGCAGGGAGAAGGGTAGAGAGGCGATGAAGTGCTTACGAACGCCAAGCGCCGCCGTGGACGAAAACAAGGAGAGGACGAGGTTCGGCAGGGAGTGTGTCTGAGGGAAGATACAGGTCGAGCTGGCGCAGCTGGTCAGCGCCTTCCGCGGTGTATGCGATGTCCACAAACTCCATCTCTTGTCACGGCGTCACACCCACCATTCCATGATGTCATTGTCGTCCTGACGTATATAGCCGTCGCTTGGCAGTCGCCCGCTTTTACGCAGCTTGACATTCTTCACCCATGGCATTCACGACCTCTGACATCTGCAAGGTACACTGTTTCTTTCCTCCACTCTTTTCGTTTTTTTTTTCTCACCTTTATCCCTCCCTTTAGATTATCCTTGCAATACTTCTTCCGCCACTAGGTGTTTTTTTCGAGCGTGGCTGCGGCGCCGATCTTGTACGCCAGCCTGTCTAGTGCCTTGTCTCATATTCACCTTTGTCTAGTTGATAAACATCCTCCTCACTATTCTGGGCTACATGTAAGCATCACATCATCTCCCGCCACACTCACTACTAATCACTGTTCAAAGTCCCGGAATTATTCATGGTATGTCAATTCAGTTTCAATTACTGCTTGGGTACTCATCCCCCTGCAGCACTCTACGTCATCCTAAAGTACTAGGACGATAGGACGTTTGATATGTACCGTTCCATCATCACTGCTCTCCTCCCCATCTTCCGATCCCTCCTGCTTCGCCGGATTGTCTCCCGGGCCAGCATCCTCATCTTCATCGCTATCTTCATCGCTCTCCTGTTCGTCAAATTGTTTGATCATGTGTGCTCCGATGGTCCAGCATTTTCTCAAATTTTCAAGGACATCATCCTTGGCTCTCACCCCCTCGCCCCTGGTCACTGGTAACCTATGCCATTTCCGGATGTCATCTTCATCTACAATGTCATCCTGGTATAACGCAGCGAGTATCTGACCGAACAAAGGCAGTCGCTTCGAAGTTGCGCAATGACTCTGAAAAATATCGAGATACGTCAAAATCCTTCTTTGTACTGAACCACGCATACCTGAAGTGCCGACACGGTCTCTATTGGGTCAACGCCGCCAATCTTGTCAATGAGCCCTCCCCACCTACTGACGACAGCTGCTATTTCCTTGCGTTGTGCGACCGGTCCGCCGTCCACGATCTGGATCTTCTCCACAATTGCACCCACCACCGCCTCTCGTACGCGTGTCAGTGGCACATTGCTCGCCATCCGTAGCGTTTTGAGTTCGACCGCTGCATTGTCGATTGAATGTCCTTCTGCAAATGCGCGTTCAAGCGATTGTTTGACCTCGGCCTGGAACTCTGACTCTGCCATTGGTGACCCAGCGGGGAGGTTGAGAGGCAAAGAAATATCAGAAGGTGCAGTAAGAGAGCCCGACTCCATGTCGGAGTCACTAGCGTCCTCGGAGTCACTTTCGCTGCTTGAGGACTCAGAGCCGTCATCAGAAGCATCTAGATCCGACGCGTTATCCCCTATACAACACGTTGAGAAAGTCACGGATCTCTACGTGCCATGTTACACACCAAGTCGCATGAATCGTTCATTCTTAAAGGTAGCAATGTCGTCCTCCTCTGCATCCTCAGGAGGCCCTATAGGCCACACAATCGCGTTTGAATCATTGCCAAGAGTTGTGGGCGAACCTTGCACTGAGGATGTATTCCATTTATACCTGGACTCGTTGGACAAAAAAACCGACAACTTACGAGCCTCAACGTCTTCTAGGTCCGAATCTTCATCCTCCGACGACGATAATTCCTCTAATTCGCGCTTCTTCGACAGCCTCTCGTAGGGTCGAAGCAATGCAGAAGGGCCAACAATTACACCATCTCCCACTAAGGATCCTCGCTGCACAACCGAGTTATCCCTGATGGAGACGCCAGCACCAATAATGCTACGTTCAATGATACAGTCCGAGCCAATCGTAGTGCTGTCAAATATATATGAATTGCGAATGATGGTGCCAGTCCCGATAGTGCAATTGCGTCCAATTACGGATGCGACTATCTCTGCGTTTTCGCTTATCTGCGTTGAAGAACCAATCATTGTATTGTTTCCAATTTTGCACGTTCTGCTCTCGTAAATTATCATGGCAGGGTAGTGGGAGAGAAGTGGCCTACCGTGCGAGAATAACTGTCTGATCTTTCGCAATATACTTGTTGCCCCGTTCATGTTCGTATATGTGTCCACTTGGGTGATTGTCATCAGGAACCAATGGGAAAGTCCAACGAGAGAGGATATCTTTGCTACCAAGATGGTGAGGATATTAAACAGCAGGACGCTGAAGGATCCGTTTACCTGACAGACTCATAACTTTTTGTATCCTTGACGCGTGCAGCATATCCCTCCTTTGCAACATAACAATGAATATTCTTCATGAGGAGATCTGATGTCAAAACACCGTGAACAAAATCCCTCCGGATATCTAAATAGTCGAAATTGTCCTGGAAAAGTGAGGGAACCTACGCAGGCGTCAGAGGAAATAAGAGGGTGAAGGGAATCTATTCACCTCAACAGAACACACATCAATGGAGCAATCTATCAAGTCGTTCCGGATCTCCAACTCTGGATGCGTTGCAAGAATTTCGCGCGGCACATGTGCCAGAGTAGTTGGTGGGTATGCAGTAACAGGCTCATAGTAGAGGCATTCAGACGTCTCTGGGTCTAAAACAAATACAGACGAGTCGCCACGAGCTCTGAACAACCATAAGGACAGACCTCAATAGCAGACAAGCAAACTCACTTCGTCCGATGCCTTGTACCACTCTCCTTCACGACCATGGTCATGATGACATCCTTATTCGTCTTGCGACGCTCCTTGTGCACTCGTACGACCTCATCTATACGAATGTTGCTGACTAGATCGCCCATAACTAGGACAAAGTCGCTAGTGACTAATCCGCGGGTGTATATGTCGCGCATGGCATCCCCAGGGGAAAACGTCTCTTTTGCTGTCAAGATGGGCACAATTTTAATTCCAGATCCAGGTTTCGACCATTTCGATTCTCTGAAAAGTAGTAAAACATGACAGGCCCATCAATAAGATCTAAAGCTAGATACCTGATCGCTGCTTTGACTTGATCTGCATGAGATCGACAAATTACGAAGATCTCTTGTACGCCAGCAAGCGCAAGACTTTCAAAAGTCCAGTCAAGTAAAGGTGCGTTACATATCGGAAGCAGACACTATGTAGATCTAATCAATAGAGTATAATGGAGACAGAATTCATCGGTCTCACTCGAGGTTTACGTGCTGTGAGTGGCCTGAACCGTTTGTTGAAACTGTCAGCAAGGATAACAGCCTGGAGGACTTCTTCGTCGTCGTCGATTAGTTTTTCTTTCCCAGTGTTCGACAACTTTGGGGCCATTGGTCTCGTGGAAAAAAGAAGAACGAAATTTATGACTCATGATTCGAACTGACTAAATGTCGTAAGCGGTATCACAACTATCACAATTCTCAGCTTGAAGCTCGAAGGGTCGAAAAATCACCAAATGATTACAATTGAACCTAAAAGACATATAGCACGATCCGGTAAAGAAGGTATGTGGGTATGAGACTCGAGATAGTGAATCGAGGATTAGGTATAAGAACGGATCAGGCTAGTCGTGATAAATGGTCATCAAGGAGATAAATCAAATCGAAAAGCAAATCCGAGATGTATCGTAAAGTGAAGACATGGATGGGTATGAGGTCTGCTACCACATGGTTAAAAACCCCTACTACCCAGACAAAAGAATGAATGGAAAAGATCATCATGGTCATAAAGTAGAAATAATCAACGCATGATTATGCGGCGGCTGCAACAATGGGAGTAGCAACAGGAGCAGGTTCAACGGGCTTGGCATGCTCCACAACGGTAGCGGGAGCAACAGGGGTGGTCTCAACAGCGGGTTGGGCTGCATCAACAACTGTTTCCGAGGCAGGGTTCTCAAGAGGAGCAACTGGGGCAGGTTCGTCAATCTTGGGCGGATTTTCATCAACCTTTGGAGGTGGTACGACCTCCGCCTTGGGCTTGGGCTTGAAGAAACCACCAAGAGAGATTCGGCGTTTGGCTTTCGCGGCCTTTGAACACAAGTTAGACGGACACAGAACTTGAAAGATGTCACGAGATGCTAACCTTGTCCTCTTTCTTCTCCTCCTTCTTGTCTTCCACAGGGGCAGCAGATGCAGTCTCAGCAGCGGGCTCAGCTGGCGCAGCAGGCTCACTGCCAGGCGATACTTAGTATTATTTCATAAATTGAGGACCTGGTTTTGACTCACGTTTCCTTGACAGCCTCAGTCGGCTCTTCGACCTTGGCAGGCTCCGAGGCAGGAGCATCAGCTGCTGCCTCACCCTCTACGGCAGGGGCGGTCTAAAGAACGGATGGATTATGTACAAGGATATAACATATACAAATCAACTTACCTCGGCAACGACCTCTTCCTTCTTTTTCTCTTTTTTAGGGCTCTTGGGGGCCTTCGCTTTCTTCTCAGCTTTTGGCTTGTCGTTCTTGAAAGGAGCGAGAAGTTTGGCGAGAAGACTAGGGCTCTTCGGACGCTCCTCTTTCTTAGGGGCGTCAGCGTCAGCGTCAGCCTAAGACACCATTAGAATGGTAGTTTCCAAAGGAATGAGTACTTACAGGCTTGGCCTCTTCCTTAGCGGGCTCAGTAGCAGGAACCTCAACGGCAGGAGACTCAGCGGCAGCCTCAGGGACTGGAGCAGAAGGGGCAACGGACTCCTCGACAGCCTTGATAGGTTCCTTTACGGGTTCCTTTCCGACGTAAGCATACCAAAGCATCACATAAAAAAGTGACATACAGGGGTTTCCTCTTCAGCCTTGGAGGCTTCGGAGACAGCAGGCGCAGCCTCTTGGGCAGGCGTAGTGGTCACGGGAACCTTATGTTCCTCAGGGGAGGTAGCAGCGGCAGAGGTGGCTTCAGAAGCGGACATTATTGCAAGAATGCAAGAAGAGCTGTGAGTTGTGTAAGTAAAGGGAAAGGAACAAAGAAAGAAGAAGACAGGACACACAAAAGAGTATTAGATTCGAGAGAGAGAGAAAATAAGCGTGCTGAGCAGCTGAACACCCGCTGGGATAGCTGGGAGAGGCGAGAGAATAAGGAAGGAGGGATAAAGAGTCAGACATTTTTAGCGAACCCTTCTTTTTATTTGGTTTCATCTGTTTATCCGTTGTTTGGCTCACTAGTCCTTATTTGTGACACGCCTCGTCAAGTCTCCAATCATACATCTACATCATACATCTGTTCCTCCAATACATCCTTTTTCAAGTACATAAAATGGTATACTCCATATTCTTGCTCTGCCTTTGCTTTTGTGTTTTGCCTCTTCTATTTTCCTTTCATCTTCATCGCTTGCTTTCAGTCTCCACCGCTTATCGCCCCAACAGAAGCATCAATTTGTTCAACACACGATCACTGTGCGATCACGTCACTAAGAAGGAGCGTTTCTATGTCGTGGAAAGTGTCTGATCCTGCAACCCTTACTGACTTGAGCCTCAAACCATCTCAAACTAGAGATTCCCCTCCTGGACGCTCTACATGGTCCTCGCGTTCTAATGGTATATTGCCACTTTGTCTGACGAGCTTCGATATGCCCTTTGGACACATCACTTGTTTCATCTCACGCCCTCGATTCTCCAACAGGTTCGATTCGATAAAGAACGTAAAGGCAACCATGGCGTGGTCCGCAAGGGTTTATTGGTCTACGTCAACGTTTGCTGGCTATGTCCCTGCATTTGTCCTCCCAATTTCCTCCTGAGTGTAGAAACCAACGAGATCAATTCACCAACATGTCTTGAAATACTTTCACAATAATTGTCTTCACTACTGTCCTTCTACTCGTTGTGACGCTTTTCGTGCCAGCTAGCATGTCTATATTTTTGCTCGAACCCAAGTCATTATCTTGGCGCTGGAACAGATGGTATCGTGTAATTTGGCGTATGGGGATAATCTATCTCTTCATGTTCCGTCCCCTGACCATGGCTTAAATCCTGCGACCGACATTCAGAATGTTGTACCGCAGGAAACAACGGCTGCTCTCTGTCGAATTGGCGTGTTGCTTTGACTGAAAGCGTTATATCCGATGTACGTTGCATCCAGTGAACAAAACGAGAAGCGTTTGCCTATTTTTGCACCTCAGGATGTACTTACGTGTGACCTTAATATTTCTTAATGATGTCATATCTATCGGTGTGGCATATACTCTCAGATACTGTGGTATGATATCCTTGGACTGATATGGGGAAAATTTTTACATATATAGATGGAATAAGGATCATTGTTCTAAACATACATGTACATACCTACCACGCAGGGCCCCCCTAATCGGCACCTCTGATATCTCGATAATGGTTGCACATACCCTCAAACTTTCTTGATAAGTAATCCATAGTTACATTCCATAAGCTAATTGAGGTTAAATGGAGGGGAAAGAGTGAGAAATGGTTGAGTCCCGTCCCGACGGCGGTTTGAGTGATTGTCTCGTCGTCACGCATTGCCAAGTGTCGTAAAATCAACAAATTTTCGATTGCCAATCCTCTCAAAGTCGTTGCAGTGATTTCCAGCAGTTTCCAGCACTCACAAAGAGAAAGCCGGTCGAACCATCAAACCGGCAATCCATCAGGTGGAATGACAAGTTGTGACCTGCCGACTACTAGGGGGGCCTGCCAACTGCGTGGTAGGGCCTGGTAGGGCATAGTATAAGTAAGTAGCAAACAATATCTGCTTCACAGCTTCTGGCCCTGATCTGGATCTGTGCAAATGGTTACCGAAGGTCTGTCTGTCCCTGTCTGTCCTTGTTCTTATCATATTGTCCTCGTTTGGTAAGCGTGCTTGTACTTTGCTTGTACTACATAGACGCAAATGATAGAGTTGATTGACACTGACAGCCCTGAGATCTTTATGCAGATTTGGACGCTGTGATTTGACGAACCATCTCCATTGTTGCACGTGGAATCTCATGAAATTTGATAATCTTTGTTCTCTTTCATCTGGTTCCTGTCTGCATTTGAATTTATTTATGGATCGTATCATGTTTCGTGCAGCGACAAGAGTAGCGACCATCCGTTGTTGGTGATTCACGAGTGATCGACGATACCAAAACGAAGGCCAGAACCTCTCCGAAACTTGCAGTTCTCAACTATCATGGATTGATTGTCTTCGAAATACTGGAGCCCATATGTTTCTGACGTAAAGCACAGTCCAACGTTCATGATACTCTGCAGTTGCTCTGGAGCACAATCTGATGTACAACCAAAAACACTTGTACGATACTGTACATGGGTTAGTGACATTAGGCTGTAATGGATATCGGCTTTGAACGGGGAGGTGGACGAAGTCCCTTTGCCTTCATACGTCTCCGTTTCGCTTCTGATCAAGGCAAGTGACAAATCAGTTGATATCCATAGCTCATATGTAGGAGAGGAACATACCCTCCAAGTACGGTGTATCTTCTTCTGAATCGAACCCTATTTCTTCTACCTGCTCTACAGCGTCTTCTTCCCCTAAGACAAAGGGAGACGCTGATTCCAGAGCTGGTTCGTCAACAGGTGTGGCTTTTGGTCGCTTTTCGACCTTGAATTTGGCGACATAGAACCCATCCATATTGTGTGCATGGGGATAAAATCGCCGTGTCAAGCTAACACTAGAATGGAATATTTTGCCGCGATATTTCGTGTATCCTTCACGACCGAACTCGAGGCCAGTGTCCACTAACTTGACATTGGGCCGCTTCCGAAGTGCATAGTCAACCACAGATTCATTCTCGTCGACGGTAACGGAGCACGTCGAGTACACGACGTAACCACCAGTTTTTGAGTCAGGATTCACACTGTCAATGGCACACAGAATTAACTGTTTTTGCAGATGCGACAACAGTGCAAAATCACGTTCAGACTATTGGGCAGAAATCAAACATCAAGGTCTATAGATGCGAACGAAATTCAAATACCTTGTTAACTTTGACACTCTGGTCTTTACTAATGACACCTGTACCACTGCATGGCGCGTCCAAGAGCACGCGGTCAAAACCGCCGATCACTTTAGGAAACTCTCGGCCGTCATAAGAGCACACAACAACATTCTTACACCCAAGGCGATGGACGTTGGCGGTAAGACTCTTGGTTCGCACCTTGTTAGCATCATTAGCAAAAACAACACCAGTATTCTGCAACAAAGCAGCTATATGGGTAGTCTTTCCACCGGGTGCGGAAGCCATATCCAAGACACGTTCGTTGGGCTGAGGGGCAAGTGCTATGACGGGAAGGAACGAAGAAGCAGCTTGGAGCATGTAGTGACCAGCCAAGTACTCCGGAGTTGCACCTTTAACAATATTATAAACTGTTTCTGAATGCAATTACAGGCACCTGTCGTACCGATTGGGACACTGCTCTCGAACACTTGCAATCCAACATTAGTCCATTTCCCGATCGGCTCCAAATTGACGCCTCTATTGACCAAAGATTGAGCGAGATCGCGACGACGCGTTTTCAAAGTGTTAGTCCGAATCGTGACAGGACGTGGTACTTCGTTTGCCTCGAAGAATTCAATCGCCTTTTCGCAAAGCGAGATCAGATGCTGGTTAAGAGGAAGACAGGGAGGTATACTTCGGCAACAGGGAATAGCTGGAATAGCTTTTCTGCTAAAAATTCATTGTAGCCGTAATAACTGGCAATATCGGAAACAAGTTGATCCGTGTACTCTGACCGTGAACTGGCAATATAGATTAATAGCAGCATTCCGGGAGTAGATATCAAAACGCACCGATTCTGTTCAGCTAGCCGCTTAAATTTACCCAGTACTTTAACGCATTCTCGCATCCGCCGCTGAATGACATGAACGTCGGGCCCGCCGCTCTGCTTCTCCGCCTCCCGCTCGGTGGGTGTTGGCAAATGGAAAGGTTCTACGTCAATCTCTCCTTCTGCATCGGGCTCTCCTTCCACGTCGATATCCTCGTCACTAGCAACAGCTCCTTGGAACTCTTCTTCATCCAGTTCCGCCTCTGCAGCGGCCTTGGCGTCGATTGCGCGTGAACGAGCTTCCATGTTGGCCATCGTGACACGGCCATCTTCATCCTCTGAATTGTCGTCGGTATCGTCAGATGCATCCGAAGCGATGGGGATGATCTTTGAGGGGCGTTCACTCTGTTTTGACTTTCTCCGTTTCGACGAAGGCTGACGATCTTCCTCGTCTTCTTCTGTATCGAAATCAAATTTCTGGACCGTGCTCCGCAATAAGTCATCGCTTCAAGCGGATAAGTGAATTCTTAACAAAATCAATTACAAAAGTGGACGTACTCGTCTTCCTGCATTAAATCATCCAAACAACCAACAAATTCCTCCTCCCCATCGCCATAGCTTCGTACTATCAATTGAGAGCATAAAAAGGGGTAAGACTGGTACTACATACTTGTCTTGGTCCATGCCTGTCTCGCTGTCTACGTCTTCCCAACCATCCCCGGAGTCGTTGTCGGAATCAGGTCTGGAAGTAGGTTTATTCTTTTTTGTAGACAACTTTTTTGAATTGTTTGTAGAGGCAGTCTTTTGTTTTTGATCCTTCGCTTTTTTAGTTGGGCGTAATAAGTTCTCCCTAGCCTCGGTGCCAGAATCACTATCCGCTTTTCGTTTCCCAAGTTTTTTATAAGTAAAGTTTGCCGGATTATCCAGAGGTTCCGGCGCAGACTGTTTGTGTTTCGCGCGGCGGCCCATGACGAAGAATGAGGAAAGAGGAGTCTGACGAAAAAATCGATCATTCGTGATGTATTTTGGATTGTTGTCTGATAGCCTCCCGATCTGACTTGCCTCCTCGGAAGTTGTGGTTGAATCTATCATTATGTATCTTAATAGTCTACCTCTAGAAGCCTCTAGAGTTACAAGTAGCTACCCAATCCGCAGTCCCAATACGAGGCCAGCTATGAAAGAGGCACGAGGTGGAAAGTCGGCGGTCAAGAAATTCAAAAGACTCTTCCAGAGCGCGAAAACGGTAGGAGGACGGCTAACACGGTTGGCGTCTTGAGTGTGGAATGTATTTTCAAATCGGGTCGCCAATCTTCCCCAGTCGACACGGACAAGAGATACAGACGATAAGTACTAGGGTAAACGTAAACAGTTACCTTACCAGCCTGTTTTGTTAGAAGCAGTTAGACAACCCACCTGGAGAAGTACAAAGATGCCTCCAAGGAACCACGCAGCTGCTTTCGCACCCTTTTTGATGAATACGCCAGCGCAAATCCCGGTCACTGTCCCAAAGGAGAGTTGATATAAAGATACTGACGATACAGGAGGGGGCGGGTAGTCTTGCAGAATTGGAGTAGTATTAATATGCTGCGTTTCCTTGGGGGTCTCGGTCACAACTGGTGCTACTTGTAGCTTGAGCAAGAGAAAATTAAATTGCGTGAGACTTAAGTACCATCGCAATAGATACGTTGAATATTCGTGGAAAGGCCGAGTCCAACTCCGACGACTGTGAAGAAGAAAGGTGCATGTGATTTCCAGGTGGGATGAGGGAAGACATTTGGTCGTGAAGTAGAGAACCGAAAACGGGTTTGATGAAGGAGAGGCGAGGAATGAAATGCAGGGCCCAAAGTAGTCCTGCAACTGCGGGAAGTCAATCTGGTGAAAGCTGCAGCCATCATGAGGGTTCAAATCAAGTGTTGACGTCAGAGACTAAGTACCAGCACAATTATGTACATACAGGCGGTTTCACCGACGTCACACATATCCGTAGTCGATGAGTAGAAACGTTTAACGCAATGAAATCTATCTCTTAGACACCCAACAAGTACACAAGTCTCATGTCACATGTACAGTACAATAGTAAACTTTGATTTCTTTTTCTCTCCTTCATAGGCTTCATACTAGGTGAAACCATTTATTACGTTTTTTCTCTTTTTTTTCAGACAAATCAAAATAATCCGTAATTGAAAGGTTATGGTTTCAAGCATTGATAACGCTAGACTTCAGAACACCGGCCTTTACCATACCACCTGCAACCGGCCGGGACAACCTATTTTGACCATTCTTGACAACAAATTGGGCGGTGGAAAACCCGTCAAGGTTAGCAAAAGCTGGTGTCAACATGATCAACATCGCCCTTCACGGTAGTTACGAGGGATAAACGTACTGATGTTGTTCATCCCATAGTAGGTTGCGTTCAGCGTTTCGGAGTCGATAGTTAAAAGGAAGAATCCTCTAAACGACCCTTCGCTCCACTGCAGCTCCGCATTGACCTTGACATAATCAGTAGACTTGACATCTGCAGCGGCGGGTGATATATTTGTTCCAAATGCAGAACCAGACGTGACCGCGGTCCCTGCGAACTCAACACCTATCGCACCCTCGCCAGTAACTGGATTGTACCTATAAATAAAACGTGAATAAACTTTGAATCGTCAAGATTAAATCCTAACTAACGATGTATCATTCGGGTCTGTGCGCGATAAGATGAATCAGTAGTATCCAGTCTCGATTGGAATAAACAAACGCACGAGCTAAGTCAGAGACCCAATTGGCGTGACTATCTCCTGCAAGGATGACCGTGTTGTCGATATTGTTCTGGTAAAGATGGTCCAAGATGCGGGCACGATTTGCTCGGTACCCATCCCAAGCATCCTGAGATAGTGTTACATTAGTCAACTGTATCAGAGTGCGAGACACGATAGATTGATGTGTGGTCCACGTACCACATCGACTGAATCGAATCAAGTAACGTTATTTGTTAATAAATAATCTGGATGATGAATAAAGGCTTCTACATACAGCCACTGGTGTTGAGCTGGGAGAAGACTACTTGTTGCCTGAGGAATGCCCATTAAACAATAAATAAGGATGTGCCGACCCATCAACGTACCCAATAACTCGCCACACGGCGTTCCTCTGCTTAGATTCTGAGAGGGTGTCGGACAGCCCTTGACGCATTCTAAGCACATTTCAGGAAATATGAACAGATAGAAACGTGCATTGTTCTTGAGCGGCTCCCATGATGGAACGGTTTTTAAAATCCGCTATGCTATTAATAACTTTTTTGAACCCGATGAGGGCCAGAGCTTAAAAACGCTGAACCACGACTCACATTCTAGATAGAAGAATAACATCTCATAATTTAGAGCAGGCAAACGACAAAGAATACACACCTGTGTTATAGTAGACCTTGCGCGAGTCAAAATACACATGGGATCATGAAAGCAGTACGGATCAGCGTACATCGGTGATATCTCGATCATATTGCCCTTCTGAAATGAGGCCAGGTTCATATGAAAGACTTCTTGGTGACTCACGAGTGTCCAACATGGTCAAGTCCAAGAGCTTTCCAATTTGGAAATTCCTCCAGATTCGAAGTTTGTCATCTGGAACCACTTCACGAATAGGCATCCATTCGTGATACCTGTATTGGTTCAGGCGCTGGCGATAGTCGTGGATGGTGGCAAGCTCGCGACCTAAAACTTGGCGTCCAATGTGTGCCCTATCTCCTGTTAGAAACTTCAAACGAAGACAGTGACCATTTACCCGCTCCCAAGGGACTCGTATATCTATACATGATCAGTATTACCCTTTTTCATCTCGTATACTGGAGCTTTTCCTTACGTAGTCTCCGAGATGAATAAAGACGTCTGCAGTGGTGTTGTGTGCCGCATAACCATAAGCATTGAACCAGCCTGAATAAATGCTATGCACCCATCAAGACGACTCACGAAATTTGATTACCTACCGGCCTGAAATTGAGAACATGAAAACACCGCGATTGATAACGGTTTACCACCGTTGACTTTCTGAGCTGGGGCTGCACTCGACAAGATGAGCATAATTTCTGTGGGAGCTCCTTATAACAGCTCACTGTTTGCACTGGCCAAAGTTCTCGTTGTCCCTATAGGGCTCGTTGTCGAAGGATTTGTACAGTCAGCAAAACCAAAATAATATTTCGTGTCAGGCTTCAATCCCGTAGCCTCCACTTTCAAGGTCCAGTCAACATCATAGCTGGTGAAAGCACTTCCTGAATCCACTTCCTCCGACAGGTTAGGGGACGTCGAAATCTTGTACGAAACGCAGACAGGGACACTTTGGTCAGGAAGGGCATTGGAACCGGCCGGGGAAATTGCCTCTGCCCGGGTCCACAGAAGCACGGAGGTATCAAAAGGATCTCCCTGGAGTTTTTCAAGATCAAACGAAGCGAAAAAACCAAGAAGGAATGAAATTTACGCTTGCAACTGAAAAACACAAGCGTTAGGTTTCGAGGGGCCCGGAGTAGACACATACCGGGACATACCGGAATGTGTAAAATTCAATCCACCCTTCCAAATGAAAGGACTCTTTTACATTGGGTTGTATCACTTTCACTTCCGCGTTTGGTTCAAAACCAGGTCACTTACGTTGCTGAAATCACCACCGTAAAAGGTCGGATAATGATCATCGTCGAAACCGCTTGCGTCCGTCACTTGTCGGCGTGCATGAGTGAACGCGCGCTTTTCGATGAGGTCGGTCCGGTACGCAAGCTAGAAAGTCATTTATACAGATACGCATGCATAATACCGGAAGGGACTAGCCTGAGGATGCTCAGCGAATGGAGATCGATAGACAAGATTTCTGTCGAAAAGACGGGTGGCTTGCGTTCCTGCGACCACGCAAATCAAAATCAAGGCAGTCAACATTTTGGCGCAAGGTGACTTCGTAATCCTTCTTATAGGATTAAGGTGAAAGCCACTCTAATCGAACGTGCGTTTGAATTGAATGGATAGTCCCTCTTATAGGAGAGGTCAAAGCCGTTCTAACTCTAATCGAACGTGCGTTTGAATTGAACCGAAGGCACAGAAGCTGCAGGAGGATAAGTCACCACACACCACACACCACTGGCTCCATGTGCTCCTGTGGAAAGTCGTTTCACATGAGGTGTATCCGAACTACGTGAGAGTTTGACAAGACTTCGTCACTAAAAGCAGTCAAAGTCCATGGGCACAGGTGAGAACTTCAATGTCATATGGTCATCCGGCAAGGAAGCTTGATACACGCGTGTTTGCAAAGAAGGTCACTAAAAAGAGTTAATCCGATGATTAGTAGCAAGTTTGTACTTGGTGTACAGTTGTAAAGGAACTTAGATAATAAATTCCCGTGAAGTTTCCGATTGCACGATCTCCCAAGATCTGATACTTCCCTCCGTAGGGGACAATTCGATCGCCTGAACAGAACTTGTAGTGAATCGCGAAAAAAGCAAGTGGAAGTGGCAATTGCCCAAGTTCAGACTGGTAACCGTTCCCTACAACTTTGAGTACCTAAGTACAACCAATAAGTACGAATTACGCAAGTACCGTGTCGATGACATACCCAATAGGACATACCAAGAAAATACTACTTAGTCAATCCTTCCTAAAAGAATTGCCGGCATTGCACCTTGGCTGACAGGGTGCGCACTCTCCACCTCAATCAGAGGCCAGAGATATGAAAGAAAACCAAATTGAGGGTGAACTACCATGACTGTGATATTTCATTATCACCTCCGCTACACTGGAAAGCTGGAATGACTGGTATACTATGACTAGTAAGTGCAAGTTCACTGTCGCACGCTCATTAGGAACTTCATATTTGCTCCCCCAGTCTCAAGGCGGGAGGGCTATCTGTTTCTACATTCGGTGCGGCCGTTGCACCGCTTAGATTTGTTCCCGAGCAGTGTCGAACAGAATTTGTTGGTGATGGTTCTTGAAATGAAATGTCTGTGGTATTGTTGTAGATCCAGAGGCATGCCGGGTTTCTGGAAATGGAAGCTGTTGAATGGTCAACCGAGGAGTGGTCGGGAGACCAAGAGATCTTGTCGACAACGCCGGCGATGCCAACTGACCACCATTTCGAGGCCCACTGCTCCTTTCAGAATATAAACTGGCAATCATAGAATGAACTGATTCCATTCCAGGAGAGGCAGTATGCTTCCGTAGTGATGACGGTGGTTGCAACGATGGCTGTAGAGAAATGGGCGTCCGGACATTAGCCCAAGATCCTGTTGACGAATTTTTTGTCGTGTTGAGAGGACCAGTCGAGGCGTTCAGGTATATCGAGTCGGCATACATCAGCGGGAGGGGTCGGGGTTGACCTCCGTTGTTTTCATATGGAGAATACAGAACGGGAGGTAATTGTAAGGGAAGATGAATTTCAACAGGAACCACCGATGAAGGGGAAGAGATACGAGAGACAGGGTCTGCGAAGGGATTTGGTAGAGACTCTGATTTGTCGACCCCTTGTACATGTGTTTGAGAAATATAAGGAGCCTGATTGTTGAGTCCGCGGCTCGTAGATGTCAGACTGAGTGCAGAGGAGTACATGGAAGCAGGAGAAGAAGACCTAGAATATACTTCTTTTCCACGATTCGAAGTAGAGATTGACCCGACACTTGAATTCAATGGGCTGCGATACACAGACGGGTTGGCTGATAGAGGTTGTATGAATGAACCATGAGAGTAAACAGAGCCCACACTGCGTTTTTTCTCGATATTCGACTTGTTCGAAGGCTTAGAGTACGCAGGAAGGCTAGAGGAATATCCCTCCTTGGTGTCGAGGAGCGCAGCTTCTGGGTCGGGCTGAGGAGGGGGAATGTACGACATGACTGCCAAGTAGAAACCGTATAAGAGCACTGAGTGGCCTTCCGGTGTTAGGAAATGCGAAAAGAGCTTTGAAATAAGGTCAAACTCACGAAGTCCGATTAGAATCCAACTACCATCAACGACAACTGAGGTGACATGCCTGCAGTTCACCTCGGACCCTGCCAAAGTCACGCTGAGTTTGGCTGCCATCTCATAGGATGTTCAAAATCATTACCTAGGTTGTTGCACGGGAGTTTGGGACTGTAAAAAGTGAAAATTACAGCACTACCTTATGAAAAGAGACACTTCTTCAGCCTGAATAAGAATCGTTGTTGTAAAATTACTCACCTAGTTGAAGCATCAAGAAGATCGCAACCCGTACGGCATCTTGCTGAATACGAAACATCACGACGATCCTGGAACCCTTAGATTTGAATGAGGCACTGCTAGGGAACATTCTTACATCAAATACGAAAATATTGCAGAAACAGCATTGATAGCTAATGACATGATAACCACGACACCTGGCTCGAGGTTCAGATTCAAAACATTGGATCAAGAAAAGAAAGCTACGTTGGTCAGCCCTGTAGGCATTCCATTCGTGAAAGAGAAGGACCATGAAGATGATAGTCCATGCGATGCTGAGAATTGTGACGAGGGCTGCAAAATCAAGTCATTGGCGACGTCCTGCGGACCATACCCCACTAACCGAAAATTACTCTACGGGCGAATTTGAAGGCGGCCCAAGCACGAGAGGACATCCGAAATATGATCTGTACCACTGATTGTTGGCAAATGAAATTTGAAGTTGGAAAAGTAAGCAGGTAAGAAAGAAACGAAAGAGCCCAAAAAGAGCCGCCAGAACACTTCGAAAGGGCAGTCGAAAGAAAATTGAACGAAAACAAGCAAGAACGAAGAAGGAAAGAAAAGGGTGCTTGATTCGTCTATATTCGAAGGCCTGCGGGCCTTTAAGACTCGGAAACGACAGTTCAGAGTACGGTTGACATGCGCTGACTGTCAACCTGTGTTCGGCAAAAAGGCGACGGGACTGAAACTATGGGAGATCCTGACATGTACATATGTATCACAGTCATGGTGCGGAGGCACCGAGCGGCCTAGGCGTAACAGCGCTGAGAGTTGGGAGCTAATTTTGCAACGAATGTGCAAAAGAATATGTATGGCAACTTTCAAAGAAAGTCAAGACTACGTAGCGCTGGCCGCTAGATGGCTGTCACGGAAACTGATCCCAATATCACATCACCACGAATAGCACTGTTTAAGCTAAGTTCAAGTTCTTATCAAACTCTGCTCTCCTTTGCCTTTGATTGCAACGACAATGTCAGAGGACCAGCCCCTGCTGCCTTCTGTCAATACAAGAGTCGCGAATGACACAGAACTCAAAACCCGGCGCGAAAGGACTGCAGAGTTCCTTGAGGATCCGCGTCTGCACGCTGTTATTATTTTCCTGGTATGTACTTATGGCTTGATCCTTGATATGGGATGAATTAGCCCGAACTTCTTTGTAGATTACAATTGACGCGGCCTGTGTGCTTGCTGACCTAACCTACACAGTACTCTACCCCGAGTGTGGGGAAGCGGGGGGAGAAATGCCGTTATGGCTGGAGGTTCTATCCCACATTTCTTTGGTCATCACATCCTTCTTCATGGTCGAAATTCCGCTAGCAATATGGGCATTCGGCTTCAACTTCTACAATCCTTTCGGTAGCGTCATCCATGCAGGTTTACATTTATTCGATGCTTTGATCATCATCATTACTTTTGTGCTCGAAGTTGGACTGAAAGGTCGTGAACGAGAGCTCGCAGGACTCCTGATAATTTTGCGTTTATGGCGGCTTGTAAAACTTGTAGGAGGTGAGAAACATATAGTCCCAAGCAAATCGACTGTTTAATATCATCTTCCTCAAAGGTGTTGCTGTTGGCGCTGGTGAAATAGAGGAGGAAACGGCTCAAAGGCTTGCGGAAACTTTGGAGCAACTACGCAATGTCAGGACAGAACTATCGATCACACAGAGCGAGAATCGTGAACTACGACAACGTTTGACATTGTCCCGAAATCAGGAGTTTTAGTGAACCCTCGTTAACACATATATATGTGGTACTCTGTACCAGTTACTAGTACACTTGTAGGTCATTAAAATAGATGTGTAGTAATGCTACAATGCTGGAAACATTCGACGTATGCTACATCTATGATGACTAGTCCATTAGAGTTCGAGTCCATCAGAGTTCGGAAATGTGTAACAAGTATTCATCATTTAGGCGTAGTGGCATTGTCGTGGACATCGATTCCTTTTATATCATCGGCACGAATCCATTCTGAGAGACGTGGGAGTGGAATCGGTAGGTCATAATCCTCAACGCGAGGTGGAAATAAGTTCGCCTGGCTCTGACTCGTGCCCTCTCGTCGCGACAATCTTGCTGATCGACGGAACTTCTCGATGAAGCGCGAGCCTTCAGTACTCCTCGACGGGATACGGAGAGGAGCCGCAGAAGAGGAGATCGTGTCTGTAGAAGGCGAGCTAGCTGCAGATGGTCCGTTAGATCTGAATGGTGCATCGATCCCGCGACGAATAGCCTTGGCCCATGGAGCATATATCGTAGAGTTGTCAGAGCGGGAACCTACGGCCTCTATATCCTTGATATAATGCGACCAAGTATCGGTTTCGGGGACCACCTCGCTTTTAATGCTAGGATCTCGAAGGGTGAACCAGTCCATGGAGCAGATGCTTTGGGTCCATATTTCGGGGAAGAGAGGGAGGTGGGCTACGGCAGTGATGAAAAGTGCCATGAAGTATGCGAATACTATGATACAAGAGACGTGAAGGTCAACTTGAGCGAAAAAATAAGATCAACCTACGAATGATGCTGCTCAACCAAGAGGTCGGGATTAGAAGAGAAGACGATGTACACAATTCCCAATTATCTAGAACACAATGAGATGATTGGACGTGCACCGAAAAATATCATACCAGTTAGCCGGCATGCTCCAGAGATATTCACAGTGGCACTGATAGCCGTACCTGAGACGAGATTGTTTAAAGTATCGCAGAGAGTATGGCGTGCGAGACCTACCAATTTGGAAGACACTAAGTGTTGCCGTCCATATGCACTCAAAGAGAACTCGGGCAGTTTTCACTCGTGAGACAACAAGCTCTGCCATCCCTCTTATGAAGCAATTTGAGCACGAGCTTTCAATATGGCGAGAGGATGTGGCCTACAGGGTGACACCGATAAATAAGGCACAGCTCTCAACGATAAAGAAGACAGCTGTAACAGACACTAAATGAATTCATGAGAGTTGGAATACAGAGATAGATAGAGATCGAGGTACCAGAGAGGCCGGAGTGAGCCACAGCGCTAACGCTCCATGCCGCAAAAGCAAGTATGAGAATGTTTAGGTTAACAAGAAGAGCTACCAGAGATGATCTCAAATAAGTAGACCTTCAATTATGGTATGTATAACTCGCCAAAAACGATGAAACGAGCGATGAGAAACGGGCTCCGCATGAAGAGTGGAATGTCGACCGCAAAGGCGATGTGAGAAAAGAGACGTAAATGAGAAAAGCTGGGGATCGCCACCGGTGACGAGATCAGGGATGACAATGTGGATTCGCATGTGTATTAATATGTGGTCCAGAGTGCCCGCGTACTGCTCTCAGAAGAACAATTATGCCACCGAACAATAGCCGGTATGCCACACATAGCGATGTCTTCGTTTTGAGAGAACAATGGTGCATTACGTTGGACAAATGCCGATTACGTAAGCTATAACATTCGATCGTACATAGCACCGTGGCGAACCTATGAAGATAGAAGTTACACTGTTGATTCATATGGTACATATTATACATGCCATCTACGAAGTAGCACTTCATCCCATTGAAACTTCCGGCACCATGACGCGTCCACCAGACCTGCGTCTTGGACCTGAAGGTCGTGTTCGCGGAGGAAAGGACGGAATACGTGACGCTGCGGCCGCGGCCTGAGAGGAAACAGTGGGTAATGGTGATGCTGCTTTTGTAGATAATTCTGGTAGAGGCCGAGGAACAGAAATGACCGGCTCGGGGTCAGGGTCAGGAGGAGGTGGCTTCCGTCGCGCTTTCGGTGGTGTTGGCGATGCAAGAACACTGCGACGCGGCCAGTTGCCCAATGGTGAAGGTTCCACCGGGGGTGCTTGATGAAGGCGAAGTTGTTTCTGGGTTAGCGACCGAGCTGGTTGGGCGACATGAGGTTCTGGCCGGCCAGGAATGGGTTCCGGTGTGATGGCGGGTGTGATACTGGGTGTGATGGCGGCCTGGACTTGTCGCGGATAGAGGGATGTAGTGGTGAAGCTCTGTGGTGGTTCGAAAGTTTCATCATAAGGGTTAAGTGGCTTGTGCATCATAGACAACAATGCCGGTGGGGGCGTGAATGTGGGAAGAGGGGCTTCGGTAGGCTTGGGGGTTGCATAAGATTCAATTTCATACTCGGAACTTAGACCTGCACGGTGATTAAATATCGCGACAGGCGGAGGGCGTTGCGGCTTCGGCGCTATAATTGATGGCATCTTTTTGAAAACTTGGGGAAGCAAAGGAGGAGGGGGAGGCTTATTTATCGATCGACGAAGTTCGTCCCAAGGAAATTTGTGGACATAACAATGGAATATCTGGGGGTCGCGTGGGAATTGAAGCAAAGATGCAATGACGAGGAGTGAGAAGTAGAATAGAACTGCACGAAACTGTCAGCGAGACGAGGACAAGAAACATTCATAACACGCACGAATCCCAGTCATTATCCATGTGAATGCAAGGAGCAAGCGTGAGGAGGTACAAACATCGTTGATAATGACGTGTACTTGAATCATCAAGACGTCAAGAGGTGTTTTAGGGCATCGATCTGAATCACTTACTTGGGACTTCACACGACTGAGAAAGGAGGGCAGTCGCCGCACAAGCGCCAGCTGTGTAACGTCCATCATCAGATGAACCTTTTTATATTCTTGAAGAATGCCTTACCTAAATACATTATCCAAAATACCCCGAACCAGAGACATTCGAACCAAACCCGACCCGTTATACTATGCCTATATGCCAACTCAATGAAGATTCTAGGTAATGAGCGATAAGCACGGAGAAGAGAGCCTAGTCATCAGAGACCAACATGGTAAAAATATGGACCAGTCCTAAACAACCAAGAAATGTTAGGTATAGATCAATCTTTGCTAGAGACAGATGCGGACAACTGTCAGGTAGTCAAGCTGGACCACATGAGAGATACCGACGTACGTTCCCAACCTACTGCCTGAGCAAGGCTATGATTCCATACTGCAAAACTGGCAACGATGGCGTTGCACGAAATGAATAAACCTTGGTAAGCGCCGCAAATAGAATCAGCTTGACACCCTTATTAGTTGAAATAGCGCGGCGCTCGAACCGAACACGACATAACGCAAAACTTTCAAGAAGCTTGTACCCATATGGACCACTGAATGAGTCTTGCCCAGGGACAAAGGACGAGAGGCGACGGAGAAACAAGAAAGTAAAGCACGCAGTCCAACTGGTCCCTCAGAAGACCATCATGCATATGAAGCTCGAGAGATGGAATGGTGGGACCCCAAGTGGATCATCCCAGGACGGTTTAAACTCAGCCCGGCAGGAAGTTTGATGAACCATGGAAGACATGGAACCAACATGGAACACCGAATATCGGATAAATCATCCATGCTTCATATGATGATACAAGTAACATTCGCAGATCCTGAGAGCACGGATATCTGATGCTCAAATTGTATGTACTTCATGAAAGAACACGAGTCAGAATAAGTAGGAAGACTAATGTATGCAGGGATGTATATGTGAGTATATGATAGATGATGTAGATAAAGCGCGGAAAATGATATACTTAACGGGATAGGTCATGCGGGAACAGGGGCTATAGAAGTAGATGGATTCCCAACTATTTCAGGATGAGAAATTCTGAAGACGGGATGGATCAGACGACAGATCCGTGTCAGCAGGGATTGCGTTTTGATCTGAATCTAGAAGGGCGGTGGATGAGGCGGAGACAGTAATAAGGGACGGATCATTTGATAAATAATGAGTTGGAGGGGGGCGAGAAAAGGTAGAGTAGCGCTCTGGAGGTTGATGGGAGTCGGAATGGAGGACATAAGCTCTAACATCAGGCAACGGATCAAGGGAAAGGCGAAGGGTAAGCTGGAGGAGGAGGGGGGATGAGACAGGAGAGACGGAGGCCACAAGACGGGCAAGGCGGATGCGAACGGCGTCAATTGGGTCGTCAGCAAGAGGCAGGAGAGGAGTGAAGAACCCATTGTCAACTGGCACGACAGCTGCGAGCGCGTGTTGACAGGCAATAAAACTAAGCGAAACGACGTCAGGGGGTATGTTTAATCAAAGAATAAAAAAAGCCTACGTCATGCGCCTCTTGAAGACGGAGGATTGGGAAAGGCTACCGATGTCTGTGCGAAGTTGCCCGAGTGCATCAGCATCAAGCAGAGGCCAAAGTCCCACAACGGTCCGCACGCCCGCCTCGCGGACCGCTGCGACGGTGTCCTCGAGAGCACGGCGAACGAGTCCAACTACCAAGCGCCTCCCTTTCGGTCCCGTACTTTCTCCCAAAGCCGTTAACCCGAGCGCAATCCCTTCCCGTTCGCGCCAACTACGGAATCTGCCCTCGTCCCATACTGTCTCTAAACCAAGTACCAGGCTGTCACCCACCTCCGTTCCCACCACCCCCATGAGCTGCGGTAAACTTTCAACCGCATGTGTCCGCACCTCTTCATCGTCACATCGTATCCCATCCCACCATACACCGACTAAATCCCGCTGGGCATGCTCTGTACCTACTATTTTTGCCAACTCACCCACACTCGCTGCCAGTGTCCGTCGCACTTTGACACCCCGGTTTTCTGCAAGCTCAAGGTATATAGCTCGGAGCTCGCCCCATCGTTGTCGGCCTAGCGTCAGAGCGACAGCAGGATAATTAAATGCACAGATCAGCGGTCGATCCACGATGTCGCACAGTAATCCGGTCCCCGGTTGGCCGTTTTGTACTGCTTGTCTGCGTCCAAGGAATAACTCCACCAACTCTATCGGCGGCCCTCCTTCGTCCTCGTGAAACGTATAAAGCACCTCCCCAAGCGCCTCCAAGACTCCACACTGCACCGCAGACGACTCGTCAGTTGCAAGGGTGAGAATGGTCTCAAGCGCCAATGAACGCCGTTTCTTGGCAGGTAGTCGTGACAGAATGGCAGGAAGTGCAAATAAAGCAGAATGTCTTACATGCCAGACCGAATCCCGTCGCAATGTATCGAATAGAGGAAGCTGTAAGATTGATCAGACATTGAGTGGTAGAGGTATAGGAGAAACATACCAAAGAACAAATGACAATTTCCTCTGGTACGACCTTGGCCAACGCCCCTAAAGCGAATGATGCCTCGCGCCTGACCCAGTACACGGAGTCCTGACCAACTCTGACCACCTCCTGTACAAAAGCTTCTTTGGTTTCCTCGCCCAATGTCCCTATAGAGAGAGTAAACGCATTGTATCATACCACAAAAAAAGTACAACGCACCACTTGCGGCTACGGCAGCCATCAGACTCATGCTTGACAGTCTTCCAACAGCAGCTTGCTCATCCTCGTCCTGCACTTCTTCACTTACGTGACTGTTCTGATCCCCGCGTTCAGCGAAGTCTGTTTGCCGAAGACCTGCAGAATCTTGGGGTGTTTCTTCAGTAGGAGAAAGGGGTATTGAACTGGAAGCTGGTCGTAAGGGTGGACGACGGATAGATTCCGGTGGTGGAGATGGCAAGAGACCGGGGGATGATCTTCTTGTATTTTGGGAATGCGATGAGGATGCAAATGTGTCAGAGAGGGCCGATGATGACGGTAGAGAAACAGAAAATTGTATGGGCAAGGCAGGAAAATATGGATTCACAGACTCGGATCTCGATCTTGCATCTACTGCCCTTGGGGAAGCAATACCCTCTTGTTCACGGTCTTGTCGTTCGACATCCAGTATCACACTACCGCGTCTACTCCGCCTGCCGTCGTTGACGTCTTCTAGTGGCATCTGATCCTCTAGATCGAGGTCCAGACGTCCCATGCCAATAACAACCTGTTGCAGAAGCTCAGTGCGTAGCATCTCCCGTCCAGGTCGATCAAAGGACGCGTCATGCCGTTGTGCCTGAGGATCGTCGGCGTCATCGCAAACCATGGAAACCTCAGCGTCATCAGCGTCTTTAAGACGCAAAAGCAGATCGACGATGGCATGTCGTGTGGCACTGCCAACGAGGGGATTGGGGCTCAAGAGGAGAGTTCCAAGAATTGGGGTAAAGGCCTGGACGGAAACAGACGGAGATGGAGCCTCACGTGCTGTTTCTTGGTCTTCGGAGGTCATGTCACAGTGCTGTGGCGCAGGTAAATGGACAGCAATAGGTATAGGAGGGAAGAACAGAGACAGACCGTGAAAAACCACCAGATGAGGGTGACTAGCTCGGCGGCAAGGGCCTCTTTGACTTGTTCGTCTGTGGGACGGGTGAGGGATGAGAGAGGAAAGACAGGAGAAACGAGAAACAAACCTTCATCCAAGGCAAGGCCGTCGAGAAGAGGAAGGACATACTGGATGGCATCCTGGGGAGAGACGTGGTGCAAAAGATCTGGGAGGGCATGGGTTATGTAGATCCTGTGGAAAGAGGCCTTGCTGCGGGAAAAAAGATAGATCTTCTCGAGGGTGGTGAGACCGGCGTCGTCGAGGGCGAGATCGAGGTCGGGGTCGGCGGCGGGGAAGACGTCGTCGGTGGAGATGGGGATGTCTGTAGGGATGGTGATGTGGAGGGCGGGGGGATGGTGGTGGGGGGACGTGGGGGGAGTGAAGTAGGGGGACGTGGGTGCGGTGTAGTAGAGCGGAGAGAGGTCGGGGTCGGGGACGAGGAGGGCGGGCTGCGGGGGCAGGGCGATGTGACGGGGTCGGGCATCGGATGACTCAGGGCGGGGCGTGACAGCGCCATCTGCCAGCGACGTCAGCGAGTCGGCGGCCATGGCGGACAGCAACAACCATGTTTGTGTTTGCACTTCTTTGATCTCTGACATCACTCTGTCTATGACGTAATGCTACTTCCGCACAACCTTGTCCAGCTTCTCTGCAAAGTACCCAATGTTCTTTGTGTTCAGCCCTGCCATCGAGATCCGTCCGTTCGCCGTCAGGTAGATGTGCTCCTCCTCCACCAGCCGCTTGCTTTGTGTCTCGTTGATCCCTGTGAAGCTGCTCGTCGTCAGCCCTGTCCCCCAATCACACACCCCCACGCGCTCACCTGAACATCCCAATCTGGTTGACGATGTGCTCCCAGTTCCCAGGCGTCTTCAGCTCCTCCGTCAGCAGCCGGTACAGCTCCTTGCGCATCTGGATGATCCGTCCAGCCATCGTCCTGATGTCGTCCTTCCATTCCTCAAACAGTCCCGCATCGTTCAAAATAAGCGATACCTGCAATTCATCGTAAACACTCATTCATGCTGATCAATCATACCACTCACCACACGCGCTCCATACGTCGGCGGATTGCTGATCTCGCTCCGTTGAAGCACCGACAGCTGGCTCCTCACGCGATCGGCCGTCTCTTTCGTGGGCGAAACCAGGTGCAGCGCACCAACCCGCTCCCCATACAGCCCTGCGTTCTTTGCAAAGCTCTAGCCCCATAATCTTCAGCAAGTGTGTTCAACAATCCAAGCCCAGTCATACCTGGCAAACAAGCAGCGCAACTCCCTTTTCCACAAAGTGTCTCACCGCCCAAGCGTCCCTGTCCAGGTCACCGCTCGCAAATCCTTGGTATGCGCAGTCGAAAAACGCATAGTGATTCTTGGCTAGCATAACATCCGCAATGGCCTTCCATTGTTCCTCCGTCGGATCGACTCCGGTCGGATTGTGCGCGCACGCGTGAAGCAGGAATACTGACCGATTCGGCGCATTTTGCAGCGCACCGATGAATCCGTTGAAGTCAAGTCCGATTGTCTTGGGGTCGTAGTAAGCATAGTCTACCGGCTCGATTCCTACATTCTTAAAGATGGCCTGGTGATTCGCTGCCGCGCCACACCGGGTCACTAAACAATTTATGCACAATCGAATACATTCACGTACCCCACGTTGGCTTGCTAAGGTAAACCCTGGGAGACCCATTCCACTTGTAGAAACGGGACAAGAACAGTGCACCAAGATGGTTGGCACCTGTTCCGGAGATGGTTTGAACACTAACAGCACGATTCTCCCGAAGGGCAGGGGAAGAAGGGCCCAATATCAACTTGGCAGCTGCAGAGGTAAAGGACGCAAGTCCAGTAATAGGCAAATATTCGTGATCCAGCGAAGTGTCCCTCAAAATACGTTCAGAAGCCTACATAAAGTGCACGAAATGAGTTTGACACGTAGATCACGGCATGATGAGAAATCACCTTCTGGACAACAGGAAGCACCCAGGGCTTGCTATCATCGTCCCGGTAGGCTCCTACACCGAGGTTAATCTTCTTTTCAAAGGGGTCCGCTTTGTATGCGGCCGTGAGCTTGAAAATGCTACGATATGGTTAGTTAGGAGGCGACGACTAGCCATCCCTGACCGGAAATACCTGTCCGGAGGCGCGAGAGGAACGTCCTGCCAAGTTTCTTTCCAGAGAGGCGTTAGTCTAGATGCAGCAAATGCTGGTTCCGACTCACCCGCCGACATGCTGCGATCTAGTTTCGGTAGGTGGTTCAACAATTGTTTTATTCTATCCGTCATGTTGAGCTTGTGAACGAAAAGGGGGGAGGAAATCAAAGAAGAAGAGAAACAGGAACGTCTATGTGGATGGTGTACGTGGATATAAGGACCAGAATGACGCTCACCGGATACAGAGTGAGCTCCTGATTGTTGCCGGGCTCACTGTCTTTCTACACGTGATAAGCGAGAATAAGCGTCAATAATCGGTATCATTGTCGATCGAAGAATGCACGGTGGGCGCATTGTACTGACTTTGAGACCGCTCAGTGCTCGTCGTTTTGGTGGTAAACAACAAGGAAGTACTAATTGGCTGACTTATCTATCTGATACTAAGATGATCGATGTCTGACGTCTCTAGTATTTCCTCGAGTCACCAAAAATCTTCCGGGCATACCCGTGGTCGCATTTCCGGCGCACCTAGAATTGTGGTCTTCCGCAATTCGGACGTCGTCTGACCTACATCGTGCTGCGTAGTGCTGCGTTTAGGTGGCGTTAAACATCAGGGCCGTACCCAACGGGGTATTCTCCGGAAATTTATACACCGCGTTGCGCAGAGCCCCCCTCATGCATCAGAGTGGGGAATAAATAATTATGGGTAGTAAGACAACAGGAATAATTCTACAAGTAATGCCTAGAGATAATGTGATGGTGAAATAAGTGTGACAAATGATACTGTTCATGCGCGCGTGTGGGTGAAGGAAAGTGCTCCGCCGCTCAGAGATGATGCCGGAGTGGGGATATGGTGGAATGGAGATGAGGCTAACGGTATGTCGGACGGATCCTCCGTGAAGGTATGGCAGATACAATCCAGATATGGAAGGAAAGGCAGGCATGGAATGGGTGGAACATCGCAGGACGAGGGGTCAGATCGTTTCTAAGCCGTCGCCATCTTCGACGCCACTGTCCGTTCACTCTCCAACTTCATCTTGTTCCGTTCAAACGCTTGCTGACGACAGTCTTCCAGATTAGTGCAGCTGTGGTGCTCCGGTAGTCGATGCTAAAGATTCAAAAGGATCAGTCAGACGACATGTCGGCAATGAACGGGATGGACTGACTGTGCCACAGAATTGGGCCCGACAATGAGGGCATTGGCCAACGATGCGAAGGGCAGCAGAGTTGCACTGGTTCTCAGTGCCGATTTGGTGCTGGCAGCGCTTCTTACCAGGCATGATGTGTGCTGATGCGAGGGGGTGTAGAAGAAGGTAGCTCGGAAGACTGACTGGACCAAACGATAGGTGAGATTTGGCGCTGGGAGTGTATAGTGGAGACGTACAGTGAACGGAAGACAAACGGTGGGTTGGGACAGACGACAGGAAGAGGCGATGTGCGGCTGGTCTGCTTTATATCGGCGACGCGTAATCCAGTGCAACCGATCATACCACGTGGTGCAAACCGCATTTAGCAACTGCATATCCTCGCGGATCGGCTATGTATGTGTGACAAAAAACATTCACTGACAAGAGCTGACAAGACCCCTCAAGACCCTCCTACATGACAAAATTCGACACCGGAAGCCGCATCGGCTGTCATTGGGACTACAAATGTTTCATCACAATGCTAGAGTTCTTCATCCGACGTCTAACGTGAACCCGCCGATGATCAGAAAGGAAAAAAAAACGGACCTCGACCGATCATTTTACTCTACTGACAAAGCTCCCGCCTTTTTCTGACAACTTTTTCTCAGCCTCAAATCACGCACTCATGCTGAACGTTTAACCTATTAAAAGTAAAAAGGGGTATCATTGACAATAAAACAAAGGAATGTTTGTGGTTTCGAACTCTTGTCGATCACTAAGATAACGCCTTGAAAATCGGCGAACAATAAGATAGACTTATAAAAAAGATATGTCCAAGAAGTTGCCAGTCCAAATGAGTTGTAAGACATCCATAGATTACCTGACAAAGATCAGGAGAAGGTTCCAATCGACTTTTTCAAACAGGACTCAACTTGTTATTTTTGACGTTGTTGCTGACCACAACGCCGACAACGACACCAACTATAATGAGAACGATGAGGAAGATGAAGAAACATATCCAGCGCTTCTTGCGCGCAGCACGCGCTGAGACCACAGCCTTTTCAGTGTATCCGAGACTTCATGGATAGGGAGGGTCAAAGCTGTGACATATGAGAATAATGTTGCATTGACATACCCAGCTTCAGTATCTTGCGCGACTGTGTGAGCTTGCGTCTCAATTGCATTGATCGTCTCGTCTTGCTGCTCCACGAGTACACTCATCTAACAAGCAATTTCAGCAGACTTCACATGTTAAGAGAAAGGACGAACATCGTTAAAAAGCTGTGCGAGCTCGCCCAAGGTCTTCTCTATTCGCTTGATATCCTCATGTCGTTCTTGAACCTCACGGTAGGCGGCCCTTGATCCATCATACCGATTTGAGCTTAAGAGCTGTTCTCGATTTGAGTTTGAGTTCATCTAGAACTGGAATGACTAACCGCTTGGCTGAAAATTTGACCACCTTGCTCATCGTTGACAACGGCCCTGATCTCCTCAGGTGTGGCGTCGGGCTTGACTGCGATATCGTGTGAGATGATTCGGGTGAAGCCCTTAAAAGCATACCAATCTTGAACTGTCTCTCCATTCGTTGCTTGTACTTTGTACGGTATTGTTGTTCCACCGTCTGATAATGTTGAATTGCCTCCACAAATTTCGACTTGACTAGAGCCGTCTATGATGATATATGGTGAATGATCGGCCAGTAAAGTCCATGCCAGCTTTACCTGTTGCTTGCGGATCTGGCCGTCACGACCTGAACCCCCTTGCCGTTCCAAGTCTTTGATTCTGCGTTTGAGGCTATTGCTGAGAGCACTAGTCTCATTCACCAGCTCGTCAAGCTGCGAGGCATTACGTTGGGCCGCAGCGTCGTCCATGTTATTGAGTGATCGTGAGTGCAAGTCCCCAATCCGTGCAACATTATCGTTGAAAGTGCGCAAACTATCTTGAATTGAAGAAATCTGGACAAAACATCTTCATACCTGCTTGGTACTCCGGACAAGCCAGACTTACCTCAGAGTAAAAACTCGTCATATTGTCACCGTTCATATTGGGTGCTAGTTCTGTTCTGCTGTCCTTGACGTCCGACATCTCGTAAGCTCGGTCATCCTGCTGGGCATAAGGATTCGCCCTGCGATTCTGGTAACCTCCAGCTCCGTCCGACGCCTGCGTCGGATAGGAGGGGCTAAATGAATGGTCACTGTCGAGGATTACGCTCCGTGAAAGTGCAATTTCACATACGTAGAAGTGTTACCACCCTGTTGGGCCTACGGGAGAGTGAGTATCAAGCTGAAAGTGTCGCGTGGACATAGTACATACCCGCATGGCTGCTAGTCTGTCTCTTGCCATTGCAATATGGATAGGTCTAGTAGGTTGTTGGAATCAAGAAAGAAATCAAAATGATGGAAAGAATATGCAGTTTTTATGTGCGTTATAATGGAAAACAAAGTGGTGGGAAGTCAGTCCACAAAGTGACCGTTGGCGGTGTTAGGTTGGGAGAGACACCAAATTCAACAAAGTTGAACAAACAACACAGCCCATGCTCACCGGCAGAAAACAAGCGCCTTGACATATTGTACCTCAGTCCCAGTGTTCGTGTCTCAACATAGTACACAACTGCGGAGTACGATGCAACATGGAATTACTTAGTTAACTCTCCAACTATTGCTTGTCGAGGATACCACGGAGAACAGCGACCTGCCTTTCTATCATCTTTCGGCTTGTTCCCCCAATTGATTCACGCCGCTCGACACTAGCCTCAAAGTCGAAGACGTCGTGTATGTCATCCGCAAAGTTCTCATTAAGACCTTTGTAGTCCTCGAGCGTTAATTCGTTCAACTGGCATTTGCGCGACTCGGCTAGCGCAACTGCTCGGCCAGATATATGATGGGTTTCTCGGAATGGGATCTAATCAAGAAATGAATGCCAAATAATATAACGAGAACTACATCACGTACTCCTTTCCTCACAAGGTAATCAGCGAGGTCCGTTGCAAGGACATCCATTGTCAGGGCCTGGCGCATTTTTTCTGCATGTACCTGTCTAATGTCAGAATGAACGTCGCCAAATGTCAGAACGCGGCGATTGACCTCCAATGTCGCAATGACGCCCTCTGCAATTTGGAAAGACGCTGAAACTGTATCAACGGCATCAAATAGAGGCTCCTTATCCTCTTGAAGGTCTTTGTTATAAGTTGAAGGAAGCCCCTTCAGCGTCATCAAAAACCCTGTCATCTACACATGGTGAGTATCCTTCAATGTTTTCTTGAATACGACACACATTTCCAAACACGCGGCCAGATTTTCCTCGCAATAGTTCCAAAGAGTCAGGGTTCTTTTTTTGTGGCATGATGCTGGATCCTGTACTGGAGAAGCGGTATCAGGCCCGAGAAAAGATAGATTGAAATATATCGAGCCAACATACCTGTATGCATCACTCAACGTCACGAAGCCGAACTCGGCAGTCGAATAGATAACAAGATCTTCCGCCATACGACTAATATGCGTCATGGCCAAGCTGGACCACATCAAGAATTCAACGATGAAATCACGATCTCCGACTCCCCACAGGCTATTTTCTGCGACGGATTGGAAATTAAGTTCTCTAGCAAGGAGATCTCTATCGACGACAAAAGGATTGCCTGCGAGAGCGCCACAACCCAGAGGGGATACAGAAATTCGAGGAATGAGCTGACGAAGCCTCTGAAGATCGGAGCTGAAGGAAAATGCATGCGAAAGCAGTAGATGAGACCATCGGATAGGTTGGCCACGCTGAGAAATATAAGGTTTAAGAATCAAGGAGAAATATACATTGGACGGACCTGTAAATGTGTGTATCCAGGAAGGATGATATCTTTTTCCTTATCGGCTCTCTCAACCATGACGCGGATAAGGTTCTTCAGACCGGTTTGGATGTTTGCGACTTCTTCAAGCAACCAGAGGCGCATGTCTGTCGCGACTTGATCATTGCGCGAGCGTCCGGTATGAAGCTTGCCACCAAGGGGGCCAATAAGTTCGCTAAGTCGCCTTTCGTTAGCAGTATGGATATCCTCGTCGTCAGGTTGTATCTGAAACTATTGGAGAAATTAGAATGACCGCTTCCAAAAAGATCAGCGACAAACCTCCCCATCCTGCCATTCCTTGAGAACCAATCTCAACCCGCCAACAATGGTTGTTTCCTCCTCCAGTGTCAAGATGCCGACGCGAGTAAGAGACTTGGCGTACGCGATTGAGCCTTTGATGTCTACGGCGTACATGCGTTGGTCATATCTCAGTGACTGATTAAAAGCATGCATCCTAGCAAACCTCAATGAGCATAAGATCATACGAGATGACAAGATCGTACAGAGGGTCAGTTTTCCCTGTGAACCGGCCTCCCCATAGTTTTTGCTTGGTGGGTCTATCTGTCATAATTTCGTGGACCTCCTCAACTTTCAAGGAAGATGATCAAGGCGAAATCAAAGATTGTAGATAAACCCTGGAAGAGTCACGAGGTCAAATTTCAAATTGCGATGTGACTTCCGCAATAACCAATTGCAACAAATCTCCACTATATGTTACCTTTTGACTCTCGCTTTCGCTTGGGCTTAGTCTGCATTTCCATCGCAACGAACTCGTGAGTGACATATAATCATCTCCAGGATGCTGGCTGTACCAATACCAAGGCTTGTTGCTGGTGGGGTTTTCGTCTTCCCAATCTTGTCACCGGCCTTTGCGCACATTCTGAAGTTGACTCAGCCTCAGCTGACCACAGTATCCCTAGCGTAAGCAATATGACCTTGCAGTACAAGTCATTTTAACCTCATACAGCTTCTTGCGTTAGTGGAATTGTGGGACAATATCCTTTTTCGCCCATTGTAGGCAAGGTCCTTGATACATACGGGCCATCCAGATGCTCCATTATAGCAGCAGGACTATTCCTTACTGCTTTTGTCTCGAGTTCTTTTCTTCTGACAATGACACCTCCTGATACATCTCATCCATTTCCGTGGTCCTTCCGATGCCTTACAGTAGCCTTCTTTATGGCTGGCTTAGGAACTGTCTTCTCGTATGTCCTCAGACCAAATTTATGACGAGATTGTCTAAATCTGACTCAGTTACTTTTCCTCAATCTTTGCCGCGTCAAAGAATTTCCCTCTCCACCCTGGTGCTGCAGCAGGCACCAGCATGGCTTTATTTGGGTTGTCACCTCTATGCCTATCACTGATTGCTACCAACTGGTTCACGGAGTCAGTCTCTGGTCAATTGAGAATCGACATGTATTTGAGATTCTTGGCATTATTGACTGCAGTGACGCATATCTTCGGTGCCTTCGTTTTCAATTTAAGCAAGTCGTCTACCTCGTTACCACCGGAACATGTTCAAGTCGATGAAACTACGAGATTAGTTACGACTTCGCCTGATAGTGCTTCTTTTTCACGAAGCCATCTCAACCCCATTCGAGACCGCTACTTTTGGATTTTAGCGTTCTTTACTCTCTGTTCCATAGGGGCCGTGAGTTTCTTTCACCAGAACTCCTCCAGCTGACTTGTTTTTCATACTTTCCTTCAGTCTGAAATGGTTATTTCAAACATGGGAACAATTGTGCTTTCTCTTCCCTCTGATCCATTGTCTGCCATTTCTGACAGCATACCATCTAATGCGGTCACCGCAAACCAAGTGAAAATATTGTCAATTTCAAACACTATGTCACGTCTAGTCGTTGGGCCACTTGCAGATTTTGTCTCCCCAGTTGCATCCTACTTGCCTACGGGTGCCACTATATACCCAAGAAAACATCGTATCAGTCGAATAGTTTTCTTAACTTTGCCAACATGTTTCCTATGTATGGCGTTTCTATGGATGGAAACTGGGGCAAAATCTCGTCATGCGGTGTGGGTGCTAAGGTATGTCAAGCCATCTCATACCTTTTCAAAAGTTTTTATTTATTTATAATTAACAGCGTTGGTACCGGCATAAATTATGGCGCTGTTTTTACAGTCCTGTAAGTGAGGTGACCGTATAGAATATAGTGGCTGAACTTTGTGATAGTCCAAGCATTGTCTCCTCATGCTGGGGGACAACTAATCTCGGCCGTAATTTTGGCATTTTGACCTACGCTCCTTTCATTGGTACTCCGATTTTTTCTTACTTGTATGCCTTGATCTCTGCTACAAACTCTGGCGAGCTAGACATGTGTGAAGGTGCTATTTGTTGGCGGACAACTTTTTGGTTGACCACTGCAACTTCGGCTGCTGCAGTACTGTGCACCCTGATACTGTGGAAGCACTGGCATGGATATCTCTAGGTTGTAGGTCAACTTTGTCGGCATCTATTATGTATCATCGATTCTGAATCATCTGCCTTTCCCTAGACTTATGAAAGTCGCAGCGCGGAAGTTTTAAGCTAATGGTTGCCAGGATGCGAGCTTTACCAACATAGTCCCCCAATATTCCTCCTTGGCTATCAGACGACGAAGACTCACTAGTGTTATTGGTGGTCAGATTTTCATCCTAATTTTTAACCGTCGATGGAAGCTATTTATGGCCAAAAATAAAGTATACGCAAGTATCAAAGCCCCTGCATAGATGACGAGTCGGATTTCAAACGTATTATTCGTTAAGAAAGGATATGGAACTATTAAAAAGGTAGGCAAGCGGAATTCAGATTGATGCAGAAAACAGACTCACAGATCCCATTATTAAGTTTAGCACAATATTCCACCCAAGCACTATACCATAAAGCAAAAGCTAAGGTGGAGATTGGAGCAACAGATCGCAGCATCTGCTTGCTATATCTTGTCTCGTACAAAATAAAATCGGCGAGTAATGCCATGGCAGGCGATGCATGCAATGCTAGATCAATAGACAACGGAATTCGAAATGAGTCTGAGTCTACGGAAGACGGAGGGGATGAACCAGGGATCGGTTGTATAATCGAGGATGGGAAGAGCGTGATTAAAGTCCAGTAGATGACAGAAATCACGACAGAGAGCTGAGGTGAACAAGTCAAGGGTTGGTTAGTTCATGGACATTGTCAATATGTTCAAACGTACGGGCAAGGCAACAATGAACAAAGCCCTTTTAACGTTTCTAAAGACTGCATTCGTATATAGGTCAGGCCAATACCAGATCAATGCGATATGATCACTAATACTTACCTCGAAGGTCGGGACGAAGGTTTGACAGTAGGCCAACAATCATAGTAAGCCACGCAATTGCAAGCCTGCTTGCATATTCAAATTGATGTAAGCTGTTCGCAAATTTTGGAATTGTACTCGCCCTTGAATAGTCAGGAATTGAAAGTGCCCACCATATTGGGTTTGTATCCAATTGTCAATGGGTAAAGTATGAAGGCGTGAGAAGCCGAAGGTCATTATTGAGGCCGCTGAAGCTTGCAGAATAGCCTGACCAACAGAGAAAGTCATTATAGATTGAAGTTGGACTTGTTGGAAATGACAAGACGTAACACGTGGATGGTTGGGGTCTGTATGTTTTACTCTGAGTAAACAGTACCAAAGCCGCAACGTCTGGTTTCGAGAAGGAGCTACTTATCGGCCGCAAATCGTAAGTAAGTAGGAAGCCCAATTTGGTCATCATCTCGAGTGTTTAGATCTTGAGATGCGAAGACAGTGTCCGTTCCCCAAGACCTATCCTCAATTCTCTGTCTACAATATTGACGGCTACTTCGAGTATCGAATAGAGAATTGGCACTTATCGCGCAATGGCGGGAGCTCTAAGGTGACCGGCACCGTGCTCGTCAGTCTGCAGGATGTTGGGTTGGCTTTGTTCAATGCTTTTGTCTGTTGGAGGGTGCGGACCTTCAAACTTTCCCGACATAGAATTTCTACTCAACTGTGGCTTCAGTTTTATAATGCTCCAGTCTTAGTGGGGGTCATCGTGTTACTCTTAATTTGGCTGCATTTCAGATGCCGCCAAGTTCTTCATGGTACGAAAATGCTTGGCTCAAACGTCAAAGCTCATACTTGTGTTGGGTCAGAATCAGTGATTGTTATTCCAACGCATGGTATTCAACTAGAAACTCATCGAGGACTGCCTGGATTGGGACTTTTCACATCACGACGCTTCATAGGACTCACGGCTCTTCAGGATGTCATTATTCACGAAGGTTTGAGAGGTTGGGATGTTCGCACCTATCTTGTGGCTATAAAAATCGCTGCTTCGAGCAGATTCTCTCCGGAAGTTGCCTATCAAGTAAGTTGTTCTAAAGTAATATGGGATGAAAATGTAGTCAATGATGATGCTGAACATCCTAGAATTTGCTGCCTCAACAACCTGTGCTTATTTATATACACCGTAGTATTCAAGAACAATTGTTTAGATCTTGAACGGCCTATTAAGAGCAGAATGCTTTCGTACTTGCTATTATCGCAAATATGTTTGAGAGTTCTCACTCTCGTAGGCACTTAATAGATCATCATAACCTTCATCATCACCCTCCTTGGCTGGGCTCTCCCTCCTTCTGACAATATTCCTCTGATTACTGGAAGACTTCCGTGGCCGTTGTCCTGAGGAGGCCTTTCTGATCTGGGTCTCGTGATGATCTGTCGAAGTCTTTCTGAGACGTTCTTGTCTCTTGGCAGATGCCTTTTTTGAAGATGTAAAGCTATGACTGTCGTCCGCTTCAAAAGTAGGGGCTCTTGGTGTTATGGCTGGGTCGCGATCATCCAATGGCCAATCCACTGCGAGGCGGTTTGAATTTGATGACTTCTGTTCCATGCTATGCCTTGTATTGTTTTCAAGATTAAGGTCGAGGGGTCGATGAGCGTAACGCCTGGTTCTTAAACGAGGACTTCGAGATGGCGTCTGGGCTGTAGACAGATTCAAAGTATCGTTGACTTGAGAAATTGTCGGTGGAACAATATGTCCTATCAACTCCTTGGGCATGGTATCCTGGTTGGAACTGACGGCAGAAAGCCCGGGGTCTTTCCATTGAATTCCGTTGTTACGAGGTTCTTGAATTGCTGTCGGATTAAGAGATGGCGTCTGGGCTGTAGACAAATCCAAAGTATCGTTGACTCGAGAAATTGTCGGTGGAACAATTTGTCCTATCAACTTCTTAGGCATTATATCCTGGTTGGAACTTGCGGCAGAAACCTCGGGATCTTTCGATTGAATTCCGGTTTTACGAGGTTCTTGAATTACTGTTGGACCTAACATACCACTCGGCTGAAATATCGCTGAGTCTAGCTTCTCCGCGTGCTTCCAACTTTTCAAATCAATTCGATCTGATAATGGTGGACCCGGAAGTCCTCGGTTAGAGGACATAGCAAATGATTCCGAGCGTCCTTGACGTCTGAAGCTTGGGGCCATAGGTGACACTGACTTACGGTTGAGAGGTATGCGTCGACTCGACGTTCCAGTATCCGAATCCCAGCCATTGCGGCTAGATTGTGTGGATCGTAAAGTGTCAGATGGAGACAGCGATGAAACTGAAGACATGGAATCGCGATGCAAACTATGACCTTTGAGCCTCATGACATCTACCCATTGGCTACTGTCAGGTGCAGGGGAGCTTCCCACGGATCGTGATACAGGCTGGATGGGCGGGGAGGTGAGCAATGTCGATGGACTCAGAAGCAGCGGTCGTGGCCCAGATTTCGCCGAAGCCTGTGAGGATGAAGTTCGTATGAGAGCAGTAAGCGATAGCTGTGATTTATTCGTCCTGTTGATGAGCTCGTCTGTATCTCCCTCTTCCTTGGGAATATGAGTCTTATCATGTGAAATGAAGCTATCTTGAGGAGGTTGGAAATGGCGTGGTCTGGAAGGAGGGGAGTACACTCTGCTCCGTCCGACAAAGGAGAGGGACTGATCGGCTGTGTCGTTACCCATAGAATATTCTCCATTGATTTCTTTTCGAGCCCCGCTCTGAGAAAACCAGGAAGGCTCCTGCCCATTCAACGAAGGGGATTCCCCCCACAAGCCTAGAATGCTTCTTGCCCTCCAATTACTACTAGCCTTAGCTATGGCAGCCATGGTGTCCGAATCTCTTATTTTATCGGTGTAAGCCCAGATGTTTGATTTGGGGTCCAAACTACCTTTACGATGAGACTCGGTAGGATTGATGATAGAGGCTGAGAAAGATGTTGAAGGTGAGAGTGGCGGATCAGGAGACGGCGGTGGCTCCATAGAGGCCTGATTTGTTATCCCTCTCCATACCGTAGTTACTAATCTCGATGTTAGACCAGACATAGCATTGTTCGGAGCTTCTGCATTTTTATCCTCTTCATGACATGTTTCGTTAGTCAATTCATCCTCAGATTCTTCGGGTGACGTATCAGGGGAAGGTTCTTGATTTGTGAAGCCTTTCCACATTGTGGCCCTAATTCGAGTGCCTAGACTGGGGGTTTCCTTCTGTGAAAGTTTGGTTTCTTCGTCACGTCTTAAGGCCAAGTCAAAAGCATCTTGTAGTATTCTGTCGATGCCTCCAGCGGCTTCGACAGGATAATGCTGTAAAAAAGCTAGTCCTTCCATGAATGCATCTCCCGACTCCCATGGATGCAGGGGAGATATTGGAGGGTGCAAAATCTGCTCTTCTGACCATAGGCTGGGAGGCATATAGTCATTTTTGCCTAATCTGTGACGGCTGGGTACTGAGGTCTCTTGTGAAAGAGGCAAAATAAACAAGCGCACCGGAATAATATTTCCCTCACACGTATCAACATTGCAGTGCAGACATTGAACAAGTGATCTACTTTCGGATTAACATCTCGTGTCCTCGTTGGACATGAGAATATTGCATCCCAGATCGGGAGAACGGAAGACAGGGGCAAAGTGTGAGTCAGGAGTGGCGCGAGCCATTGACTTTAGATAACTATCGGTACGTATAATTTGTAAAGGACAAAATGGCACTTACTAAGAGTAATGGGGAAGAGTCGGGTCTAATCCTTTTGATTGCTATGGAAACGAGGCATCAGCAAACAATTACTGAAGATAATCAGGGAGGTTCACCAAGCCATTGAAAAGATCAGAGTCAGCCCATGCCAAACGATCGCTGAATTGCTTCATCCAGGTGCTTCTACCTTCTGCGTCCTCTAGTTCCGAGAATTCGCCCACCATGGCTTCGAACAACCAAAAGGTATCAGCCTCAACATGAGCAAGGTCGTCCGGTATAACCTCATGATTGAGGACGGCATAGAGAGGGACTAGTAACGAGGCAATGTGGCGGGACATATTTCCTGGATTGATGGAAGCATGGACATAAAGTAGGCGCAACAGGGCGTTGAAATGCTTTGGATGAACAGTGTCCGCCGCGAAAGGTTTAAACGACAACAAAGTTGTTGTGAAGCCATTTGATTCCTCGCCCTGGCTGACGTCTGGCGATGACAAGGAGATCTCCGGGGTAGTGATTACCATTGGAGAAGATTTGTCAGGCAAAAGAGACGTTCGTTCAATACTTGTAGCATGGAGAATGTCAAGGCGAAGATTTAAGTTTTTGGCCGATTTTAACTTGATTTCGTCCTTTGCATCATCATCGAGCGGACAAGAGCTAAATGGACCTGGAGCCTGGGCGAGATCGCCAAACAAGCTAGAAGGAGTAGTAGAAAGCTGTCTCGAAATATCGAGTAACATAGCATCCAAGGGACTTGACGCTGAATCCGGAGGTGATAGGGCTGTGAGAGGGTCTAGAAGTTGCTGCACCAAACCCTACAATGAAAATGAATAATTCATTGTTCTCTCCTTCAATCATGTAACTCACGTAATAGGAACTGCGCTGTGATTCAATATCTTTGGTCCATGACGCCTTGACCACTGGAAGAACTCCAAAAAGTAGCCTCTCAGAGAGTTCAGTTGGGTGACTCAAGTCCTGATAGAATCGATCCTCACTTCCATATTCGCGGCCGGAGCCATCTGGGTTCATCGGGTATACCTACATACAAGGCTCAGGTTGTAGTGAGAATGGTGGATGGAAACTGGCAAACCACGGCGGCACAGACGGCGTAGATTTGGGAGGTCTAAGACCGGCGCAGTTTGGGGATCAAGGATCTCAGACACTGGCTTCAGGCTAAAGCACGTTAAGTTCAACTACGGTTCATATGAATTAAACCACGTACATGTCTTGACGCAGAGGCTCGGGAGTCCAAGTTATACCGTGTTCAACGGCAATTCTTTGAAGGGCCAGATCAAGATCTTTGGCAGAGGGGGGTAGTGTTGTAGTCGTGCGGATAGCAATGGCTGCGACATGTCCATCGTTATTAGTCACAGCTGAACGCGCAAAGTCCGGTCCCAGGTGCTGCGCCAAAAGATTACTAACAATTTTCAAATCTTTGCAAGTCAGTATACGTTTCTTTCAGTCTGCTTTGACCGACCTTTTAAGCCGACATATTGCGCTGCATAGATAACGGTAGAAGCGGCTTCAATGACATTGCGGGACAGGCGAGTGCTATAAACTTAATGACGACATGTAGAATGAAGAGGCGGAAACGGATTCACCTTTGATCCAACTCTTGGAAGTGCTCTAGCAACTGTCCCACATACATCCCTAATACCTCTAACAAATCACCCGATGCATCTTCTCGCTGCAGAGTTTGGGCTTTGACACGCGCAAGACTAACATTCCGTTGCTGCAAGAGAGTAGCAATGTCTTTCCGTGTTATAACTCCTTGGGAATCCTGCCTTTCTTGCAATTGTCCTAGTCTCAGTGAAGTTAGTCTGAGTTGTGTCTGGAAGATGTCAGTCACAAAATGAAACGTGTTGAAACCTACGCACCGTGACAGAGGCTGCGTCCCACCGTTTACCGGTCATAATCAAATAAAATCAGGTTCTATATCCAGCACAAGTCCAGTAACGTGTTTCTGAGTAAGATTCCTATGTATATCCTTTTAAATTAGCACATCCAAGCGATCGGTTGACAGTGAGCCTAGATGAGTTCGACTCAAACGGACAAGATGTGGAGATCTTGAAGAACTCAAAAAGTAGTAGATCAGGTGATCCCATACTCAGCAAAGATCATAGAGCATCTTCAGTGTTCACACTATCAGCGGCTATGTAATACGTATGCTAAATGTAAAATAGAGATTATTGGGATGTTTAGAGCAGCAAGTGAGCACTGAGGATTGCTTGGCCATTTGGTCATCCTTTACCGGATCCTTCTACGGAGGCAGACGCTTGCTCATTATAACGGCTGGTTACGAGTCTACACTGAACTTCCGAGTTCCAGATTGATGATCATGCTACAAGGTGTACAGTACAGATCCTAGTTCTCATCTAGAAGGGATAACTTGCAAGCCTCGCCGTAATAACTGAAATTCGGTGAAGAATTCTACCGTCGATGATACCTTTGTTGAGTTAAAATACCGTTTTCAGAAGAATCCGGATCATGGTCCGACTCAGAGGCACGGTAAGCGAGAGCAACATGCGATGAAATTTTTTGGCCGGGGTCTGCTTTTGCCTCTTGAGGTGAAATACTCTCTTGATCAATGACAATAAAAGTCATCGCCCGATACCGCCAAATCATGAGGGCCAGACCAAAGACATAAATGACGACTAACCATAAAAGATTAGTGAAAGACAGATGAACAGTGATCACAACTCACGAAGGATGGGGATCATCCAACTACCTATCAAAATGAATGCGATGACGAGCGTACATATACCTTCCTGATGAATGACTGAAGAAATAGAAAATCTTTAGTATAACATCTCAAAGCTTGAACTTTCGGACAAACCTTGATTCAAGCATTGGAAACTAGAATAATAGTATACAAATGCACCTGCGGTACCTGATACAGAAAACTGTCAAAAAACGACCGGAACAAGTGTTTTCGTAATCACCAAACTGGGCCGTGAGGAGCAACATCATACGGGCGGCGTCTAACCATGGCCGAAAGTGTAATATTAGTCTGAAAAGAAATTAAAACGATAAATATGTCGGAACAATTTCCTTACAAAACGAGTAGTATTACAACGGTTGCAGAGTGCGTTACTAGCATAACCAATATAAGAGAACCTGGAGTGAGCGTTCAGTAAAAAAAAAGCGGTGGCGTGTGTGAAGTGTTGCATACGTTCCGAAATGTCCAGTACAGTCCACTGAGAAAATAGTATGATGCATAATACAACTGTCCACAAGAGGTCAAGGAGAGAGATACTAGCTAAATTGAATTAAGCGGTGATTGGGAGAGGTGAAACCATTTGAGAACTCACATAGAGCGATAGCTCGAGTTTTAATAAAGACAGACGAGTATTGCATCTCGAGAAATAAAGAGCGTCTGGCGCCTCAAACTTCGAGCTTGCGAACACACTTGGCCTTCCAGAGACCTTTTGGAGGGAGAAGAGGTGAAGGCTCTTGAAGAGTCCCAGACACCGTAGAATTGGAGCTCAAGAAACATCAGCACAGCCATAAATAGATACCGATTATGGCAGACAAAAGAAGGAGAAAGAGAAAAAGAGCCATTCATCGACCATTGTTCATGAATTAGAAATAGACAATAGTCAGCAATAGCTACATATAGGCTCCGTTCGGATACAATAATACGGTATTTTGATGGTATTTTGATGTGGTATTACTTATTCTCGGCGTGACATCACAAAATCACAACAATAGCAACAATTAGCCTACTAAAACAGGGAATAATATGCCATCAAAATACCGTATTATTGTATCCGAACGGAGCTTGAACGCCTCTAATAAGTATCGTCATTGCGTCCACTTGGCTGGGTATTTTAAGAAAGAAAACAAAATAAAAAGAGAAAAGTCTGAAAACTCTCTGAGATGTTGCTTCTGTTAGAACCCTATTATAGAATGTTACTGACAGCGTATAAGCATAAGTCCTCAACACAATGTATAATTGAGTGTATGTACCTGACAGCGTATAAGCATAAGTCTAAGTACATGTTGTTAGTATGTATTCTGGTAAGCATAATGAGTACTCACCCTCAACACAATGTATAATTGAGTGAGGGTTCATGTATGC